>APFE030996948.1:14524-25002 GCA_000404065.3 Pinus taeda
TTCTCGAATTGATCTTCTCACACCCGGAGTTTGTGGCTCTTCATCTTCTGATTCCTCCTCTGTTGTAGAGTCTGATTCTTCCTCCTTAAGCTCAAACTCTATCTTCTCATGTTCCTTTGGTTGGACTTCATGTTTAATGACATTTTTTACCTCTCTGAACACCACATCTCGACTATACACAACCTTCCTTATTACTGGGTTCCAACGCTTATAACCCTTTAAACCATCCTTATACCCAATAAAGGTTCACTTTTCAGACTTACTATCGAACTTGGTTCATTTCTCCTTTGGAACATGTACATATGCATCACATCTAAATACCCTTAGATGTGAAAGAGAGGGTTTCTTACCAATCCATACCTCTTGTGGAGTTGTATCCTCCAATGCTGATGAAGGTGATCTATTGACCAGGTAACATGCAGTCTCCACTGCCTCTGCCTAGAATTCCTATCCTAACTCGACATCACCGAGCATGCTTCTTGCCCTTTCCATCAACGTCTTGTTCATTCTTTCCACAACTCCATTTTTCTCAGGTGTGTGTGGAGTAGCCTTCTTTCGTTCTATACCACACTTCTTACAAAATTCTTCAAATTCCTTACTGTAAAACTATCCACCGTTATCTGTCCTCAACGCCTTTATCTTCTTCTCTGTCTGGTTTTCCACCAAAGCCTTAAATTCTTTAAACCTGTCAAAGACATCAGATTTCTTCTTAGGGAATTATATCCATGTATTCCTTGAGAAGTCATCTATAAATGATACATAGTACACATACTTACCCAGTGATGGAACCTTCAGAGGTCCAAACACATCACTATGCACAAGTTCTAATCTTTGTTTCGCACTTTTACCACCAGAGGGGAAACTCACCCGATTTTTCTTCCCATATACACAATTTTCACAGAAATCCAAATCTAGAGAGGTATTACTCATACCTTCTACCATACCTTTACCATGAAGTATTCGAAGGCCCTTCTCTCCAATATGTCCAAGTCTTTGATGCCAAAGCATGGTTTTTTCTCCAGAGACCACTAGATTTTCTGCTCCACTTTCATGAACCACAGAGCTGTTGCACCCATCAACAATAGTGCTACCTTGCAGCTTGTACAAAGTTCCAATCCGAACTCCCCGCATCAATACCAATGCTCCTAGAACCATCTTGCAGGTATCCTTCTCGAATATTGTTTTTACACCTGCATCATCTAGATTGCTTACAGAATCAGATTTCTGGCCAACGCAGGAATATGCAGAACACCCGGAAGTGTTCTAACCCTTCCACCTTGCAACTTCAACTTTAATTTTCCACGACCAATGATTCTAGCCTTCCTATCATCCCCTAAGAAGACATCACCACCATCGTATTTCTCATACTCACAAAACCACTCTCTATGTGGAGTGAAGTGAAAGGATGCACCTGAGACAATCAACCATGCCTCATGATCAACATGTGTACTTGAAGAAGCTAAGTACACATCCCCATCTTCATTTGAGGTGGTTTTCACCTCTACAGAAGGAGCATCATCAGATCCCTTTCCTTTATCAGGAGCTTTAGATTTACAACCCCTTTTTTAGTGCCCTTCCTTTCCGTATTTCCAGCAAACCACCTTTATAGGTTTTCCTGGAGATTTAGATCTCCCACTCGATGACTTGTTTTTGTTTCTGTTCTGGGACCTTCCTCGTACAGACAAGGCATCACGATTCTGGCTGTCCATATTTTCTGTCTCATCTCCTCTGTTAACAAGGATGAGACTATTTCATCAAACTACAAGGCAGTTGCATTGCTACCTATTGCAATAACCAGACTATCACACGAATCTGGTAGAGAACACAACAAACTGATGCACTTATCCTGATATGAAATTTTAATATCAACAGATAATAACTGACTTACCACAGTATTAAATGCGTTCAGATGCTCTGTCACCGAGTCTCCATCTTTCATCCTCAAGTTATACATCTTTTTCCGTAGGAACAATTTATTCACCAGAGACTTAGATTGATGCAAAGACCCTAACTTGTCCCACAAAGCCTTAGTCGTAGCTTCCCCTAATACATTCAGCAATACTGAATCTGAGACACACAATCGTATTATGCTCTTTGCCTTCCGATCCAACTTCTTCCATTCTTCATCGGACACTCCTGTTGGTTTAGTACCCGTATCTACTGCGATCCACTGATCTTTATCCACCAACAGATCCTCCATCACGAGTTTCCATAACTCAAAATTTTGACCATTAAATTTCTCGATCTCCATCTTTCCACTACTCGCCATCTTCTTTCACTACCAGAATCAATCCGGTAGATCTCCCACTGAACAGGGTCTACCACAGGCCTGAACGAAACCCCTCAGCAACAAAGGTGTCCCCTTGAAGCCAAAACGGCTTTGATACCAAATGTAGGTGTTAACCCCATATAAAAATTACCTGCATACGAATCCTAAAACACAGAAAATAAACTATGCGAGAGCATAACACATAAAACACATATACATAGAGATTTCCCCTAGATCCCAAAACCGAGACTACCAACTTGATTTTTCATTATGTTCCCTTCAATGTTACAATACATATTTATACATGCCGAAGCATCCAATACCATGGACAAAAAACCATAGTGTCCAAAACCATGGACCGGAAACCATCGCATCCAAAACCATGTGTGAAAAATCATGCACAAAACCATAGGTAGGTCCGCCCAACCTAATATAGGGTCCAAAAACAAAATTTTCTGGGGCGCTACCCGGGACCCCATAGAGTAGAGTTACTTGCACCCTCAAACCCCCTGTGACCCCCCCCACTACGCAATCGGTGCAATGAAGGGGGGGGCTCCGCCCCCCTTCTAACCCCCCGGTTAATTATGTGGGCTAGTTGGGAAAGAATATAACACAACCCAAAAACTAGATATCTATATGCTTGGATCGATCATGAAATACCAGATTCTTAGAGAGCTTAATGCAACTTTGAATATCACAATAGATCACCGTTGAATCCATCATCTGACCAAATAGTCCCACAAGTATATTTCTCATCCTTATCGCCTCACATGTTGCTTGACTTGCAACAATGTATTCTGCTTCTATCGATTTGAGAGCCACATATCTTTGCTTCCTGCTGTATGAGGAAACTGCTGGGGACCCAAAAATGAAAATTCCACCTGATATATTGTTTCGGTAAGATGGACTCCCTTCCCAATCTACATCTTCGAATCAACACAACTTCACTCCCTCAATTTGTTTGTAGCATAATCCATATTGGGTAGTGATTTTGAGGTATTGTAAAACATGATTTGCTCCCTTCCAATACAATTTGGTTCCCTAACCATAGCTTGGCTCAGTTGGATGACTACATAAAACATATCTAGCCATGTGTTCACAAGTTACAATAGTGAACCCAATAACTGTTGGCAAATGGGCATCCACCTCTTCACTTGAAGTGGCATTCTCCTTCCTCTAGTTGGTCACTATAGTTGTCTCCATGTGCTTATAAATCTCCATGCAGAACCTTTGTAGTATCCCATCGACATACTTGCCTTGAGACAAAAATAATTCCCCATCGCCTTGCCACACTTCCAAACTGAGGAAGCAGTGCATGAGATCCATGTCCTTCATTTCAAATTCCCTTGCAAGAGTTGATCATCTTCTCATACGATAAACATTTTACCTTCTCCCAAAATATGATAGAGGTTTTGCATCCACTTCACTTTTGATGAAGTCCAAACTTGTGAGATAACTGTCGATCCTGGTGTACCAAGCTCGGAGTGCCTATTTGATACCGTATAACACTCGCTTGAGTCTACACACTAAGACTATTGATCAAATGTCTCAAAACCTTCTGGTTTCTTGGTGTACACCTCCTCCTCAATAACCCCATTGAGGAATGTTTTTTTTACATCCATCTAGTGGATCTTCCACTCCATCTATGCAACTGATGCAAGAATTAATCTAATGGATGAATACCTTACTACAAGATAAAATGTTTCCTCATAGTCAATTCCCTCAACTTGAGAGAATCCTTTGGCCACAAATCTAGCCTTATACTACTCTATGCTTCCATCTGCTTCATGCTTAACTTTGAAGATCCATCTCGAACCCACAACTGATTTATTTGCCATTTTTGGGACCACTTCCCAAACATTGTTCTTCATGATGTATTCTTATTCTTCCACCATTGCATCAACCCTAACTGCTTGCTCTACTACTTCCTCAAAAGAGGATGTCTCAGTCTCTACAATCTTAGTTATTAGAGCCATGTATCCAGTGTACCTCTTGGGTGAACTCCTTTACTTGCACTAATTTGAAGGAGCTCCCACATTCTCCCTCACATCCTACGACAATCTATCAGCTTCCCTAGTTCTTTTTCTGCCTTCTCTGGATGGTTATGCTTGAGTGGGTGTCTCCACTCTCTACTCCTCTATTTGTGGCTGCTCCACAAATTCTTCAGACTCCTCCTTTGGAGCTAGAAGCTCCTCTTCTGATGGGATCTGAAGCTCCCTCTCAAGAGAGAAATGCGTCACTTTCTCCTCATAAAACTTTAGATCCCTTCACATAATTGTCATTCTGAGGGAAGGTAATTACACACGGTAATTGTGTAGAGTTTCGGTGTAACCCTCAAAATCTCCCAACTCTGTTGTTGGCTCAAGCTTCTTCCTCGAATCTTTGGATACATGGCAGTAAACAAAGGCTCCAAAAATCCTAAAGTGAAACACATCCAAATTTCTCCCTTATAAGGTCTCTTCCAATGTAATCATACTAATAATCTGATGAGGACGCCAGGTTTGCAAGTAAATTGTTGTGTTACATGCCTCTACCCACAAATGTAGTGGTAGGACTTGGTCATGTAGCATATCTCTCATAACTCCCACAATGATATGATTCTTCCTCTCAGCTACCCCATTCTGGTGTAGGTTGTGAGGTGTTGTTAGTGCTATTCGAATATCTTCTTTTGCATATAAATTCTTGAAGTCATTCGAAACATACTCACCTCCATTGTTTCTCGTGAGAGCTTTCACGTTATTTCCAGTCTCTTTCTCAACTAGTGCCTTGAATTCTACACACTTTGAGAATGTCTCATTCTTCTTTTTCATGAAGAAGATCCAACACTTCCTTAAGTAATCATCAATAAATATAACAAAATACTTGTGTCTGGTAGTGGAGGTCGCCGAGAAGGGTCCACAAACATCATAGTGGATTCTTTCCAAGACTACATGTGCTTTTTTGTCTCGATCATTGAATGTGGATCTCACATCATTCCCCAAGGTGAAACCCTTGAATACATCATGTTGCTCAAGTGCTCTGTTAGGGAGTCCAATGGTTATTTTCCGCATAATTTTTGTGCCAAAGTTCACCGACATCATGACTCTACACTTTCTTTGCCTTACTGCTTAATGCAGTGCAATCTTCCACATCCAAATTGTACAAGCTCTTCACGTGATCCTCGGTCTAATTCACCTTTCCGGTGGCTATGTGTCTCAGGAATGCTTTCCCTTTGCTGAAGATCACATCATAACCCCGATCTTCCAAAACTGCTACGAAGATTAGATTCTTCTTTAGGCCTAGTAAAAGCACGACATCTTAGAGGAAAAGTGGAGATATTGACTCCCTCTGAAAGGTTATTGTACCAATCCCAGTAGCACTATACCTTCCATCGTCCCTAAGCTCAATATGCATCTCGAGGTCTTTCTCCTCCAGGTCACTGAAAAAATCTCGACACCTTGTCATGTGGAACGAGGCGCTGGAATCCAAGTACCACACACTACCCATCACAATGTTGGCCATGCATGTGATAAGGGTGAAGTCTAACTCAAAATGTGACGCCAACACCTCACCTATTACTCCTCCTGATTTCTTCTTCTTGGAATTTATGTGTGGACGCTTCGTAGCATAATGCTCGAATTCATGAAAATTGAAACATTTAATTTTGGACATGTCTTTCTTCTTGTCCCCTTGGCTGGATTCTAGTTTGGTTTGAGATTTCTTACTTTTTCCCTTCTTGACATTTCCAACCAATGCAAAATTTTCTTCATCCTCTGCTTTGGATGAATTTCTATCCTGGTTATTTGTCCAGAACTCTTGTTGTACCAAGTCAGACCACAACCTTTCCCACTTTGGTAAATTTTCCCTTCCATTGAATGAAGTCTTGAAGGAATGTGCAGGCAAGTTTGTTATTGTTTATATTGATGATATTCTAGTTTTTAGTAGAAGTAAAGAAGAACATCTAGAGCATCTTAAATTGGTTCTAAGAACTCTGCAGAAAGAGAAACTATTGATAAATTTGAAGAAATGTAGTTTCATGAAAGAAGAATTAATTTACTTGGGATTTGTAATTTCTAAAGAAGGGTTGAAAATGGATCCAGAGAAAGTCCAAGAAATTTGGAACTGGTCTATTCCTTGGAATATAGTTGAGGTAAGAAGTTTTCATGGTCTTGCAAGTTTTTATAGGAAATTTATCAAAGGTTTTATTCAAATTTGTGCACCAATTCTTGAAACAATCAAGGAGACTAATCAGCCATTCAAGTGGACAGAAGCAGCAGACAGGAATTTTAGGTTACTGAAGGGGAAAATCACAGAGAAACAAGTTTTAGCTTTACCGGATTTTGAAAAAGTATTTCAAGTTGAAACGGATGCTAGTGGAATTGCAATTGGAGCAGTTTTGAGTTAGGAATAGAGACCAATAGCATACTTCACTGAGAAATTAAATGAAGCTAAGAAGAAGTATTCTTCTTATGATAAAGAATTTTATGCTATTGTACAAGCCTTAAAAACATGGAGACATTATTTTTTTTCCAAAGAAAAAAGCGAACTTTTTATAAACGAGATAAAAAGTTACATTATATATGCCTGAGCATTCAATTTGCTGTATGATAAGATCATAGAGCTACTGCAGAAAAGTGATTGCCTTTTCTGTTCAAAAAACTAGAAAATGAACCCTCTGAAAGCGTAAGCCTCATTATACAGCTCACGTTTCTAGCAAAAATTCACTAAAAACAACCCATATAAACGATGTCCATAAAGAGGTCCAGTCACGCATCTATTTCCCGGGTCTCCTCACAGAGGAAAACAACCCAACATGGAGACATTATTTGCTACCAAAGGAATTTATATTGTATTCTGACAATCATGCATTACAGTTCATAAGCAACCAACCAAAATTGAACCAGAAACATGCCAAGTGGGTACAGTGTTTGCAAAGTTTTACTTTGTGATAAAACACACTAGTGGTAAGTTGAACAAAGTTGTTGATGCTTTAAGTAGGGTAAATTTCATTATGCAAGAATTAAAAGTTGGTGTTGTAGGATTTGAAGAAATGGTTGAAATGTATAAAGATGCTGCAGATTTCAAATATATTTATACAACAGTACAAAATCCAATAGTTCATAACAGAAGTCGGTGGCTAGATTATCTTATCCAAGGAGGTTTATTGTTTAAAGGCAACAAGTTGTGCATTCCCAAATGTTATATGAGGGAAAACATAATAAAGGAGAAACACAGTGGAGGATTATCTGGTCACCTTGGACAAGACAAAACCTTTGCTTAGGTAAATACTTTTTACTATTGGCCAAAGATGCAGACTGATGTTAAGAGATTTGTTGAGAAGTGCAGGATATGCTAGCATGGTAAAGGGAGAAGCCAGAATACAAGATTGTACTAGCCATTTCCAATACCAGACCGACCATGGGATGCAGTTAGCATGGATTTTGTTTTGGGGTTACCTAAAACTCAAAGGGGGAATGATTCCGTTTATGTTGTGGTAGATAGATTTTACAAGATGGCACATCTCATTGCATTTTGTAGGACATTTCTGGAGAACGCTTTGGACGAAACTAAGTGCTAACCTCAGTTTCAGTTCAACATACCATCCTCAAATAGATGGATAGACTAAAGTGGTAAACAGAAGCTTGGGAAACATATTGAGAAGTTCATTATATCAAAATCTAAGCAGTGGGATTTAGCACTAGCTCAGGCTGAGTTTGCTTATAATGACACTCCAAAATGAAGTACTGCAATGAGTCCATTTCAGATTGTTTTTGGGATGAATCAAAGGGGTGTGTATGAGCTCAGGAGACAACATGTGCAAAAGCTGAAGAGTTTGCAAAGCAGATGCAGAGACTACAAGAAGATGTCAAAGGCAAATTGCAAGAAAGCAGTAGCAAATACAAACAGAGAGTAGATATGAAAAGAAGAGAGAAAGAATTCCAAGTGGGAGATTTAGTGATGGTGTATTTGAGAAAAGAAAGATTTCCTGCTAAGACTTACAATAAACTAAAAATGAAAAAGATAGGACCATGTAGAATTGTAAGAAAGTTTTCAACTAATGCTTATGAAATTGAATTGTTAGAAGGGATTGGAATATCACCTATCTTCAATGTTGCAAATTTGTATCCATACAAAGAGACAGAGACAAAGCTACAAGAAGAAACTACAGAAGATGAAGTTCAAACTTTGAACTGGGAAGAACAAATGCCAAAGACAGTTAAGAAAGAGGTGGAAGTTATTTTGGAGAAAAGAGTATCCAAAAGAACTAGAGGACAGGTTTATTTTCAATATCTAGTCAAATGGAAAGGACAACCAGTGGAGGATGCTAGTTGGTTGACAACAACAGAGTTGTAGAAGTATTGAGTAAAAACTGAAAGCCTGAGGGATGATTCTTTTCTTCCCCAAGAGTCTAATGTGGGAGCATCCGGACTTAGCCAACAATGTGATGGTTTGTTCACATGTTGTGGCTAAATGAGTTGAATTTCACTGATCTAAGTGGTCAAAAGTCAATTTTTGTAGAGAGGTTTGGATCTCTCGAAAATGATCTTCATTTCATTATTGTAATAATTAGGAAATTGTCTTATTTTAGACTAAGGGATAAGTTGTTAGCATAGGTGTGTAATAGAGATTAAAAAAAGAGATTTGATTGTTAAATTGATTAAAATAGAGATCAAGTTGTTAGTACAGTTAGAATAGCATTTGACTCATAAAAGAGGAGAAATTGTATTGGAAAGGGATTCGCTAAGATGATTGAGCCTTGAGTGAGAGGCGAGAGTTGAGTGATAAATAGGATTTTGGGGTTGAGATAGAGGTAAGATAAATTGTTGTAATTGAGCCGAGAGGGCCAAGGCTCTGTAACTACTATTATATTGAATAAATTGATTCAGTGTGCAATTGTGTGTTAATCCTAGTGAAGACTCTCGTTTACCTCTGTGAATCTGTGTTCTAAAATTTAACCAAGTTTTTCTTTGTTTTCACTTTAATCGTAAATCTCAAATTTATGTGTTAATTGCGGTCATTTAGTATGAATTGTGGGGTAGGAGAGTATGGAAATTCTTGTTCGTGGTTGAAGATCCACACTCACTCCTAGCCGTCGATCTCAATTTCAAACTTTTGGGTCATAGTCAACGGTAGGGGTTAGGCCTGTTTTTAACCTGTGTGCTAGTTGAAGAACCGCAAGCCATAGGATTTGATGGCCTTTGTTATCCAACAAATATTGGGTCATCAAGTGCTCGGACTTTAATTCCAAAAACGGACCCAAACAATTATAGATCAAGGATTTATAATCCTTATCGGCTCCATAAGGGCAGCTAAGCGCCGTGCAAGTTCCCCAGTCGATATCGTTGTGAACCATTGGATCCAGCGTACTTTGATCAACAATGGAGGATGAATGGATTGTTTTGTTGATCGGGGTGAGTGATGACCATTAGATATGGAGAGAAGAGATTAACGATGTAGAGTGAAGCGGTGTTTCTAAAGGGAAGTCAACGTGGGACCGCCGTATTTAAGGGAAAAGTAGGACCCTCAGTGTAAGGTAAGGCACGTACATAATCTGCTATAACACATATGATTGGTTATAAAGTAGCCAATAGTCTATTTTTAGGACTACTACCTTGTTTTCATCAGCATCCTGCGTCATTGTTGGTACCAGAGCATAGAGATTGAGTTGTCTGCAGTAAACATGCCGCTGAGGAGAGGAGCTGGCATAGGTCAAGGAAGACCTAAAGCAAATGCAGTTCTGCTGGAGGAGATTTAGAGTCTACGTACAAGGATGGACACATTGGAGACTGCTAAGAGGAGAACACCTAATGAAGGAGTTTCCAGTGCTGCGGAAGAATCTTCTAAGGAAGAAGAAGAGGAGGAAAATGAAACTACCAAAGTTATCAAGATGTTGGCTAAAGTAGATGGAAAATCAAAGGTGGAAATTCATGTGTATGAAGGGAGTCTAAATGTAGAAGAGCTAATGGATTGGATCAGTTCATTGGAAAAATATTTTGACTATGAGGAGGTTGATGAAAAAAAGAAGGTGAAATTTGTAGTTACCAGATTGAAGGGTCATGCAGCTATTTGGTGGGATGAACTACAAACATCCAGAACAAGAAAAGGAAAGTCCAAGATCAAGCAATGGGACAAAATGGTGAGTAAAATGAAATCTAAATTTATGCCAAAATATTATCAGTTAAATATTTTCAAACAGTTACAGAATTTAAGGCAAAAGGAATGTCTGTTA
>APFE030996951.1:0-65000 GCA_000404065.3 Pinus taeda
AAGGAGGATAATATGACTATTGATGGAGCCATATTAACTGCAGATAGTCATGGTGACAAATTTCAGTGTAACAGCGCTGTCAGGGCATCACAAGGGAGGTGGTTGCCCCCCGTGTTAGGGGGTATGCAAGGGGACACTAGCCCCACTACACGAGTTCTAGGGTAGCACCCCGGGAAAAATGTCTTGGACCCCATATTAGGTGGGTGGACCTACCTATGGTTTTGTTCATGGATTTGACACATGGTTTTGGGCATGATGGTTTTATGTCCATGGTATTTTGTAGATTCGGTCAAGGGAACTATGGTTATGTTCTAATCTAGGGTTTATGGATGCTTCGACATGTATATATATGTATTGTAACATTGAAAGGAATATAATGAAAAATCAATGTAGTGGCCCCAATTTTGGGATCCCGGGGAAAATCTTTATGTATATTTATTTTATGTTTTATGCTCTTGCCATTTTTTTACTCTTTGTTTTTAGAATTTGTATGTAGGTAATTTATGTACAGGGTTAAAACATGCATTTGGTATCATATTTCTTTTGGCTTCAAGGGGATGCCTTTGTTGCTGAGGGGTTTTTTCTTGGGCCTATGGTAGACCCTATTTAGTGGGAGATCTGCAGGATCGATTCTTGTGGTGAAAGAAGATGGCAAGCAGTGGAAAGATAGAGATCGAGAAATTTAATGGTCAGAGTTTTGTGTTGTGGAAACACAAGATGGAGGATCTGTTGGTGGATAAAGATTAGCAAATCGTGGTAGATCTAGATATCAAACCAACAACAATTTCAGCTAAATACTGGGTGAAGTTGGATCAGAAGGCAAAGAGAATAATATGATTGTGCATCTTAGATTCAGTATTGTTGAATGTATCATGGGAAGATTTAGCAAAGGCCTTGTGGGACAAGTTAGGGACTTTGTACCAATCTAAGTCTCTGGTGGATAAACTATTCTTACAGAAAAAGTTGTATAATGTAAGGATGAAAGAGGGAGACTCAGTGATAGAGCATCTGAACGCATTTAATACCATGGTAAGCCAGTTATTATCTATTTATATTAAAATTTTATATGAAGATAAGTGCATCAGTTTGTTGTGTTAACTACCATATTCATGGGATAGTCTGGTTGCCGCAATAAGTAACCTTGTAATTGTCTTGCAGTTTGACAAAATAGTCTCATCCTTAATATCGAAGGAAATGAGATCAAAAAATATGGAGGGTTGGATTGGTTATGCCTTGTCTGTACAAGGGTTGTTTCAAAACATAAACAAAATTAATTCCTCGAGTGGGAGATCTAAATCTCCAGGAAAACATGTAAAGGTTTGCTGGAAATGTGGAAAGGAAGGACACTTCTAAAGGGATTGTGAACCTAAATCTCCTGAGAAAGGAAAGGGATCTAATGATGCTCCTTCTGCAGAGGAAAAAACCACCTCAGATGAAGGTGGGGATGTCTACTTGGCTTCTTCTTCAAGTACACATGTAGATCATGATGCATGGTTGATTGAATCAAGGTGCATCCTTTCACTTCACTCCCCATAGAGAGTGATTCTACGAGTCTGAGAAATATGATGGTGGTGATGTCTTATTAGGGGATGATAGGAAGGAAATAACCGTTTTTCACAGAAAATTCAAGTTGAATTTGCAAGGTGGACGGATAGAACACTTCTGGGTGTTCTGCATATTCCTGCATTGGCTAGAAATTTGATTTCTATAAGCCAGCTAGATGATGTAGGTGTAAAAATAGTGTTCGGGAAAGATACCTGCAATATGGTTTGGGGAGAACTGGTATTGATGTAGGGAGTTTGGATTGGAACTTTGTACAAGCTTCAAGATAGCACTATTATTGATGGGTGCAATAGTTTTGTGGTTCCTAAAAGTGGAGCAGAAAATCTAGTGGGTATCTGGATAAAATACCATGTTGTGGCATCAAAGGCTTGGACATATTGGAGATAAGGGCCTTAGAATACTTCATGGTAAAGGTATGACAAAAGGTCTATCTAATTTCACTCTGGATTTTGATTTCTATGAAAATTGTGTATATGGGAAGCAGAATCAGGTGAATTTCCCCTCTAGTGGTAAGAGGGTGAAACAGATATTAGAGCTTGTGCACATCGATGTGTTTGGACCTATTTCGGTTCCATCACTTGGTAATTTTGTGTACTATGTATCATTTATAGATGAATTATCAAGGAATACATGGATAAATCTCCTCAAGAAGAAATCTGAAGTCTTTGACAAGTTTAAAGAATTTAAGGCTCTGGTGGAAAACCAGATAGAGAAGAAGATAAAGGTACTGAGGACAGATAACGGTGGACAGTTTTACAAGAAGGAATTTGAAGAGTTTTGTAAGAAGTGTGGTATATCATGGCAGAAGAATACTCCATACACACCTAATCAAAATGGAGTTGCAGAAATAATGAACAATATGTTGATGGAAAGGGCAAGAAGCATGCTCAGTGGGTCAAGTAAGGACAAGAATTATGGGCAGAGATGGTGGAGACTGCATGTTACCTAGTCAATAGGTCACCTTCATCAACATTGGAGGATAATACTCCACAAGAGGTATGGAATGGTAAGAAACCTTCTCTTTCACATCAGAGAGTATTTGGATGTGATGCATATGTACATATTCCAAAGGAGAAAAGAACAAAGTTGGATAGTAAATCTGAAAAGTGCATCTTTATTGGGTATAAGGATGGTTTAAAAGGTTATAAGCTTTGGAACCCAGTAACAAGGAAGGTTGTGTACAACCAAGATGTGGTGTTTAGAGAGGCAAAAGATGTTCTTAAACATGAAGTCCTACCAAAGGAACCTGAGAAGATAGATTTTTAGCTAAAGGAGGATGAATCATACTCTGCAGCAAAAGAGGAATCAGAAGATGAACAACCGTAAACTCCGGCTGTGAGATGATCATTTCGAGAAAGAAGGAAACTAGAAAGGTATAGTCCATCTGCTTTTTGTTCAAATTTTTTTTTTATTTATTAATGATGATTATCCTAGAACTATGAGGGAAGAAATAGATTCAGAGGATGGAAAACTTTGGAAAGAGGCCATGGTTGTTGAAATGGCATATTTGCACAAAAATGAGGCCTGGGATTTGGTAGAGTTGTCGGCTGGAAGGAAAACCATTGGCAGCAAATGGGTGTTTAAGAAGAAGATGAATGCAGAAGGAAAGGTGGAGAAATACAAAGCTTGATTGGTAGCAAAAGGTTACTCCCGGGTACCGGGAATTGATTTTGGTGATATTATTTCTCTTGTTGCCAAGGTAGCTTCTATTAGATTACTTTTATCTTTTGTTGTTGCTTTTGATTTTTAGGTAGAATAGATGGATGTGAAGACAAAATTTCTTCACGGGGATATAGAAGAAGAGATCTACATGAATAAACCTGAAGGCTTTGTGGTGAAGGGTAAGAAAGAACTAGTATGAAAGTTAAAACAATCTATGTATGGGTTAAAATAGTCTCCAAGGATGTGGTATTAGAAATTTGATACATTTATATGGGGACTTGGATTCACCAGAAGCAAAGAAAATCACTCTATGTATTTTAAATTAATTGGTGACCAAGTTATTTATCTGGTCTTTTATGTGGATGATATGTTGCTGGTTGGAAATGACAAAGAAGTTATCCAACATTTGAAGACCCAATATTCCTCCAAATTCGACATGAAAGATCTTGGTGTTGCAAACTATATTTTAGGTATGGAAATTAAACGAAATCAGGAAAAGAGGAAGCTCTGGTTAAACCAGAGGAAGTATGTCGAGACAATATTACAGAGGTTTAATATGTAGGAAAGTAAACCAGTGAAGGTTCCTATTCCTGTAGGTGTAAAGTTATCCGTTGAACAGTGTCCCAAGACACAAGAATAGGGAGAGGACATGTCCCGTGTTCCATATGCAAGTGAAATTGGTAGCCTAATGTGTGCAATGGTTTGTAATAGACCAAACATTGCACATGCAGTGGGAGTATTGAGCAGGTTTATGTCAAAATCAGTGAAGGAGCATTGGGCAGTAGTGAGGCGGGTTTTCAGGTATTTGCATGGAACTAGTGATTATGGTTTGTGCTACCAAGGAAGACCAAGATTGGACAGAGTTTTGGACATCCATGGCTTTGTTGATGTAGACTGGGCTGGAGATCTGGATCAGAAAAGATATCAAAGTGGGTATGTATTTAACCTATTTGGAGGTGCAGCCAGTTGGATGAGTAAGAGACAGTTTGTAGTGGCACTTTCAACTACAGAGGTAGAATACATGGCAGGCACTCATGCAGGCAAGGAAGCAGTTTGGTTACAGAGGTTGTGTTCAAGTATGGGGTTAGTATAATGAAATATAAGGATAGACTGTGACGACCAAAGTGCAATTTTCTTGGCAAAGAACCTTGCTTATCATTCAAAGAAAAAGCACATTGATAATCATTATCACTTTGTGAGAGATATGGTTCAGGAGAAAAAGGTGTTGCTGGTAAAGGTGGACATTTTCAAGAATATTACAGATACATTGACAAATTTTGTGAGAACTGAGAATTTCTCATGATGTAGAGAAACAATGGCCATTTTTGGGTTGGATCAATGACTAATCTCTCATCTGGCCCCCTATGGAAAGAAAACAACAAGTCGGAGAATTTTGGGTTGTTTTATATTCTTTTGACGACTACCCCACGCGTGGGGGGTGATAAGGGGGTGGTAACCCCCCTTACACATTGCGCAGGGCGCTGCTAAGGGGTCACAGGGGGGGTGGTTTCCCCCCTGTCAAGGGGTATGTAGGGGGATGGTAGCCCCCCTACATGGGGTCTAGGACAACACCCCAAGAAATAAAATGTGGACCCTATATTAGGTGGGCGAACCTACCTATGGTTTTGTGCATGGATTTCACACATGGTTTTGGGCATGATGGTTTTCCATCCATGGTATTTTGTAGATTGACCGGTCAAGGGAACTATGGTTATGTTCTAATCCACGGTTAATTGATTGGGGTTTATGGATGCTTCAACATGTATATATATGTATTGTAACATTGAAAGGAATATAATGAAAATTCAATCTAGTAGTCTCGGTTTTGGGATCCAGTGGAAAATATTTGTGTATATATGTTTTGTGTTGTATTCCCTCACCATTGTTTATTTTCTGTTTTTAGAATTCATATGAAGGTAATTTTTGTGTGGGGTTAAAACCTACAATCAATAATTGAATTCTAGGTAAATATTATGGATCCATATGACTGAACATAAGGGGTGGTTGATATTGTGACTTGCATGAGGTCCAGATTCACTAATTGTGAGGGTCGAGATTGTTGTTAGGATATGAATGTGAAAATTCCTTTAAATATAGCAACCGGAATTTGTTCTTATAATTGATTAATTATGAAATTTAATTTTCTATGAAAAAATAATGAATAAATCACACTACAATTTCCTCACCATAAGAATACTACAAAAAATAAAACATGAACTAAGAAAATATAGCAACCACACACAATAGAATTGACATTGTTATTTTTGGAAAAATGTCCCTGGAAAAAACCAATGTGGGAAAATCAGTGCAGCAGATGAGGGTTTTATTACTATTCTTCATCAACAAAAATTTGAGTACAATCAGGATGCTAAACTGGAAATACTTTCCAAAGGAATCACCAAAAACGATATTAAGGGAATTTTTCCATTCTCCACAAGCAATCTAGCAGCAATTTGGCCACTCAAATTGGCTATCCAAGACTCTTGCACAAGCCCCTGCGCAAATGTTGTGCATCATGTAACTCACACTACCTAAACTAGCCTCTGATCAAGATGTATTTGGCCCTCAAGAAAACTATTTCGGCCTTAGGCTACTGAAATGACCTCCTCATCTAAATCGAACTTCCCTCTGAAGTTTCTTTCATAGTCCCTGCACAACCTCCTGTGGAATAATTCGACCTCATATGGTTGAATCTTCCAGCACTAGAAACCTTCGTCGGAAATTCTACTGCTACTTCTTTTCCTCCACTATTGATACTCTGGCTCAAATTCTCTTCCCAACTAAATCACTGCACTCTAGAAAATTTGATCTGCATAAATCATTCACCCACTAGATGTGTCTATCTCCATCCCAGTAGGTACCCAATCTTATAGTAGTTTCAGGATGTGTTTCCAGTAGAGATTCAGACAATAAGGTCTTGCATCAAATTGAAAATTATTTCTTTCTTATGGAAATTCCATGCCACTTATACCTTTGTTTCATAGTAAACTATGTAGGATGTAAGGCAACCTAACAAATTTCATCCAACTCATTAATCTACTAGAGACTCTAGTGTTGTACTTCTGATAGGTCCATACCTAATTGTAATGTAGTTCACAAAGTCTTCACCTCTATTTCCATTAAAAAGATATGTTGGTTACCATCCAAAAGCTCATACAAAGTGCACATCATGATATTTCTTCATATGCTCATGTGTTCCCACAATTCTTTTGAATCCTATTAGGCCAATCCCTAATATGAATTTGAATTATTTTTGTTATAATGGTCTCACGGATTTTGTTTGTTCCATCTACCTATCTATTTTCATATTGGTTGTATGATGTAGTTATCTTGTGCTTGATATGTTAGAGCTCTGTAATTTTTGTGACATACTTTGAGGTAAATTGAGCACCTCTATCTATGATATTTTAAGGAACCCAAAATTTAGTAAAGATTTGTCCATAGAGAAAATATTCCACAACTTTCTTTTTGGCTATTGGCAGTGCCTTTGCTTCCGTCCATTTTGTAACATAGGTTGTGCCAACCAAGATGTATAAAGATGGGGGATTAACATGACCTATGATTTCAAACTTCTAAAGAGGTTCTACCACTAGTTGCATTTGTAGAGATATTTCATTTAAATTTATTAGGCATCCCCTACTTTGGCAGTTGTCACAACTTTTTATATACTCTTTGGCATCATGGAAGATAATTGGCTAATAATACCCAAGATGGAGTACCTTATGTCCTATCCTCTTATCAACAAAGTTCCTCTAATAGGGTCCATAAAGACATTCTTTTAATATTTTGTAGATCTCATCTTCCCTCACACAATGCCACTTAATGAGGTCTAGTTTTGTCTGGGAAAGACACCCATCTAGCTAAGAGAACCTCACACTCTATCAAATGAATTTTGTCACACATTTGGCGATAAGTGTGGTGTAAGCTTCCTTACAACCAAATAGTTAGCAATATTTGTAACCGTAGTGTGTTATATATGCATTAAAATGTGCTAATAAAGAAAAGTAACCTCTATTGACTTTCAATTCCCACATGCAGTAAGCCTACATATGAAACCTTATCCATGATACAGCGGTAAAAACAAACTCTTGTAATAGTGATAGCCACTTCGTTACTCTAGAATTAGTAATAGATTTATTTTTAAAGTAGTTAAGTGTTAAGTGATTGATGTGCAAAAACATAGAGTACCCAGTTATATAATGCTAGAATTTATTTATAGAATGAACCACAATAAGAAATTCCTTCTCCGTCACTAGATAGTTCAATGTAGTAGGAGTAAGATTCTTGCTAATAAAATATATGGCGTAGGGGTTGTTCCTTCTTGTTGTCCTAATATAGCTCTAATGGTGATATTTGAGGCATCTATAGAGATATGAAATGGGAGGGACCAATTCGATACTCCTAAGATGGGTGATTCTTATGCCTTCTTCTTCAGTTATTCAAAAGCATGTTAGAAGTTACCTTTCCACAAAATAGCACTCTTACTAAACAATGAAAACAATGGACATGATATTTTAGCAATTTGTTTAGTGAAGTGTCTATAATAAATAACATAGCCTAAAATATCATGTACCTCTATTTGTGTTTTGGAGGAAACAAACTTAAAATTACCTAGATTTTAGCTAGATCCACCTTTACACCCTCCGAAGAGATGTGGTGTCCCAATACAATGCCCTTAGTTATCATAATTGCACATTTTTTGTTACAAAGGGCCACATTGGTTTCTTTTCATCTTTCCAACACTTTGTCTAAATTTTCTAGGGCTATATCGTATGCATCTCCATAAGTTCTAAAATCATCCATATACTATTCCATAATCATTAATTAAATCAAAAACTATTCCTAATATTTCACACTGGAAGGTAGTTGGAGCATTATAGATCCCAAATGGTAACACTTGGTAGGAAGAAGTTCTTCATGAACATTTAAATGTAGTATTTTCCTAGACTTATGGAGAGATGAACTTGATTGTAGCCATTGAATCCATCTAGGAATGAAAATTAATTTTTTCTATCCACTATGTCTAGGACTTGGTCATTGAATGATAAAGTAAAGTGGTCCTTATGGGTGAATTTATTCAAATATCAGTAATCTATAGGTCCTCCATTTACCATTATTCCTGGGTATGATGAAAAGTGGAGAGACCCATTGGCTATTGTAGATAGGGTAAATGAAGTTTATGGAGAAGCAAAGTTTGTGGCTCTTTGTTAACAATATCCTTTAATGTTAGGTTCATTCATAATTTTGGATAGTGAACGGGTTGGAAGTCCTCTTTAATTTAAATATGGTTAGTAATTATGTCAAGATGGATTCATTTCATCTTTTTTCAATCCCAAGAAAAGGCATTATTGTGCTTTTGCAAGACTTTGATTAGTCATTCCTTCTTAGATTTAGAAAACCTTCAATTAGTGGTTAAGAATTTCCTAGATTTTATCTCCATAAACTCGGTAGTTGAGTCAGGATTTTCATCAGAGGACAAACCATGCTCTACTTGCAATGCATTTAATTATGAGAGAGAGGCTTTAAAACAAATTTCTAATTTTTAATTTAGAGTGTATTATGTCAAAGGGAAAGTTACAGTTATAAAGTCACAAATATCTTCATCCTCAGTTTTATCCCAAAGGGAGAGGTATTGATCTATCATCAGGACTTAAATAACAACTACCTCCTCATCACTTTCCTCTGTGTCTGCCCAAAATGAGATTTCAAGATCAATATTCAGCTTAGCTTGGGCGTGGAGTGTAAGTTTCTTGGTAGAATTTCCATGGGATATGGTCATGTTTCCAAACCTACAACTAATTTAGGCATCTATGATTATGAGCCACAATCATCCTAGGGTAAATCAATAACCACCCAAAGTACATCTAGATTGTAAAACCATGAAATAAATGGGGTGCTCCCAAGAATATACATATAATATCATTTTCAAAAATCCCCTCTAATTTGATGGTAGATCAATCAAAAATCTATAACACATTGGGGGTCTATCTAAGGCCTGACAACACTAATGATTCCATAGTATCTCAAGTCGTGAAATAAATAGTTTCTCCCAAATCTATCAATTTTTTGGGAATAATTCTATTAGTAATTAGTACATTGATAAGTAAGCTAGCAGGGTATAAGTATTTTTCTATTGGAACACGCCCCCCCCCACCCCACAAACATTAGATATGCTAAGTACCTAATCACATGAACTGTATGAGGACCCTTTCTCTTCCTAACTGATATTTTTAAACATAATTATATAACTACCTTGGAGTAGATATGAGAATCTTTAATAGCTTTAAAGAGAGGTATTTTAACACACATTCTTGAGCTATCCTATAAAATTAAACTGAAGGTGGGTAGTATTCTTTTCTATGTTTAATATCTCTAAGTATGGAGGAATTGGGGGATCCCTATTAGCTTGTTGAGTTACTACAGGGACTTAATGGTATTGTTTAGGGCATGGATCTTTTAGAACTCCCTCTTCATAGTCATTGATTCTCACTAGAGGAGACCCTTTATCTAAATTATGTATGCACATTCTAGGGAAGACATAAAGTAGGTGGGGTAAGTATAATTCCAATGACATGTGCCAAATGAGATAGTTAATCATTGTTAGGGTTAGGAACTAGTTATGTGGGATGGTGTGGTCTAGGAGGAGTTGAGATTGATGGATACATTAGAGTTTGTGGCAGAAATGACATTTGTAGTTGTGGTGGAGACTGATGAGGTCCTCTAAAATATGGGTTTCTCAACCCTTGTTGATAGTGATGGTTTTGAGGTATAGGATCCTTCCATCAGAGTTTGGATGGTGTCATTATGAAGGAGATAATTGCATTAAAGTGTTATTCCAATAGGAATTATAATATTGAGAATGAATGGAAATCATACCTTGAGGTCGTGGTTGCCACGAGAATTTTTGTGTGTTTAAATGCAACTCCTCTGCTTCACCACTTGCTTCTTGATAGATTTCCTTTAATCTTGGTAGGGATGGAAAACTAGTAGTGGCATGATACTTTTCACATATCCCACAAGTCTTCACTTGATTTAGAGGACACTCCTTCAATTGGGTGCTTCCTCCTTCACTTTGGGCAAAATATTGCAATGTTAATTCTACTTCCTCCCTTTTCTTATGCAATTGCCACATATCTAGCTAAGATCTTAGAGACATGAGTATATATACCTTAAAGTTTTCCAACAACTTTCCAGTTTCTACTCTAATAATTCTTCCTTCGATGGGTAGGTTGATTCTAGATAATATACCTCATGGCCATTTTTATGTCCATGATGTGCCTCTGGAGTACCTTCAACACAATTCATAGATATCATCATAATTATGTTGAGATATATCATCACCACTAATGAAGTTGAGGATTTTAGCACATTCATTTGTAACTCCTCTCAATAGAAAAATGTTTAACATCTCATCATCCAATTGATTCTTCCTTGACTGCTGCAAGTTTTATTTGAAGTGTTCTATGTAGTCCTCCAAGTTTTCTTCAATTCTTTGAGTCATCCAAAAAAATTCTTCCTTCCAATCCCTGTCTTTGCAATAATATTAGCATTTCTTAAGGAATTTGTTATTCATTTCTATCCATGAGCTGATATTATCTCATCTAAGCCTTATGAACCATCATAGAATAGCACCATTCAGTGTGGAAAGGAAAATATTTAGCTTCTATGCATCAAAGACATATTCTTAGATTTTCCAGAGAATAGCAAACTCAAAGAGGAATGTGACTAGATCTTCACTTGTTGAACCATTGCAGTTGGGTAGGGTAGAGTGAGAAATGTTCTTCATATTGGTGACGTCTTCAATGTTCCAAATAGGGGACTTAAAAGTGGATGTGTTTTTCTCCTTATTTTAGTTGTTAATTTCTTTTGTCATTTTTATGTGAAAATTATCACGTAGTTGCTCTATAAGTGGGCTATCTAGCTCTTGAGTTGTTTTCTTAAGAAAATAGTATCCTATTTGCTTTGTATTGATTCTTCCTTTAGGTTAGATGCATTTTTATTTGATTGGGGATGTTTATTTTCTAGGTTGGTTCTTGGCCAAGGATCCAACTATAGGAGTGATAATTTGGTTGGTTGGATCCCTCTCCTCCAATTTTTTATGGAGAATAGAAACTTACCATAGGAGGGTTCTCGTGAATGTGAAAGTTCTTAGATTTCATCTCATTTCTCTATATTATGCTTAATTCTAAGGAACACTATCAAAAATCAAGAGTGATCAAGCAAAATTTCCAAAAATAAACAAATTTATTATATAAAAAAAGGTTGAAAAGTAAACACACCAACTATGTAAGGAATAATCACATAGGCATAATAACAAATTTGAAAATAAACACACCACTGAAGACTAGGAATAGCAAGAAAATAATTTTGCACTATTGGCAGTTCCATAGTGATGATGCTAATAATGGGCCTTTTAACTACCTTTCTAATTTCTGGGAAAAAACTAGAACAATATTCATTTAATCATCAACCTAGGGGCTCATGTGGAACTTGTGAACTTCCACACTTTATATGCCAGGGAGATCTATTCAACTATTGTTCCAGTGATGAAGTTGTAGTAGGAAATATTGTTTACAATACAAGGTTATTAGAACACTAAAATATTTTGGCTATAACGAACTAACTAATCCAACCACCATAGGAAGCTTATTTGTGTAACAACTAGTTGGATGAAATTGAAATAAGAAGAAAGCAAACTATTCTAGTCTAGATAACATATGAAGACTCTCTGTTGTAACATCAGAATGGTAAAAACAAGAAATGTGGGAAAGGAAACTAAGTTAATCCAGTTGGTATGAGAAGTCTCTTTAGTGTAAGTCCAAGCTAGGCAAATAGGAAATGTAAACACTAACTAAATTGCAAGAAATAATTAACACACACACTGCTACTAGAAGTGTAGATTGCATGGAAGTAAAAGTTAATTTTTTATTTTGTTTACAAGTGTCTTCCAACCCTACAAAAATGTTCTAGCTTCACATATAGTTGATATTAGTCAAATTCAAGCTACAGTAAATTCAAAGAAGAATACTAGTACGCAATAAATTGTAAATGTAATCAAATTAAATCATAAACAAAAATAAAGTGCATGAAAAAAGGTTGTTGTAACAAATAACTTCTACTATTATAGAAATAAATGAATAAGAAATATCCACACACTGAATGGAACCTTAGTTGAAATAAACAAAAACTAGCCTAAGTTAAATTACATAAGTACCTTGTTAAGGAGAGTGTTGTACCTCCTTGGACGAGGTACTAGGTGAGAGTTGTAGTATAAAATTTAACTTAAATCAAAACTAATTCATGGAAATAGAGTGCTTAGAAATAGAAATAGAGTCTTCTTCTTAATTAAAAATATAATATCAAAATTACATCCATGATTTATCTTTTTTTTCTTTCTTGAATCGAGAAAGGTCTTTGTATAGCTCTTTCAATGCCTCATCTTAGCAAGGGGGATCAAGGACAACCATGAGATTCCATGAATCTCAAGCTATCTCATCCTTGTTACAAATTTTTTTCAAAGATAGATGGAAATAACAATAGATGAGCCAACATCCACATCAACTAGTCAGAAAGTTGACAAAATAGGGTTGTAGTTTTCGTTAACCAATGTGGTCAAGTTGTCTAAATTAAAAACCTTTTCATTTTCCCAAAAACACACCATCTGCTTGGAATATCATTAACTCTAGGTGTAACATCACAATGGTCTAAAACAATAAGAATTAGTGGTGACAATTGTGCAATGGTGATGCAATAGTAGTGGTGGTCGTAGGTGATACAGAAATTATGAAATTAACAATAGAAACAAGTGTTATTGAAACAAGATATTACCATAACCTCAAAAACGAGTGTTATAGGAACTAATTGGATGTCTTACAAGAATTTTATGATTCTAGGAGGTGTTACAGTAGTGCTTGGCAGGTGTTATAGGAACTACAACCAGTGTTACAATAATGTAGCTAATGGTTATTTTAGCAATGCAACACTGAGGGGTGTTGCAACAATTGTAGAAATACCTATTATAGCTCTTGTAGTAACACTAATACATGTAATTGTACCTACAATAGTCTATCTGGAACAATGTCTCAATAGTATTCTTGTTAGTAAGCATAAAAAGGTTATTTCTTTTGTTGGCTTTGTGGGCCCTGAGTTCAGCATAAGTTAGTCAAACAAATTCCTACACTGTTGGCCCTTTCAGCATCAGCCCGCATAGCGTGGACCGGAGTCTCACCCGAAGCAGTATGGGGGGATGTTGTAACCAAGTTTCCACACCCTGAGATGGTTGTGATGTCGGTTTATACCCCCTACTCCTGCCTTCCCACAGGTCGCTAAGCCTTAGGGCTTTATCGATCTACCCTCTATCCTGACTTTTAGCACCTCCATGAAGGTGTACGATTGACCTTCATGCAACCCTAACTAGCAGTTCAAGTACTTTTGTGCTGCTATGACAATGTATTGTATAGGTTCCCAAGTTATCTCAAGCAGTTTACTTGTCTTACCAATCAATTACAATTAGCGTCGGGTAAACTGATATTATTACTTGTGCTCAATTAATGGATATAATCACATAAATTCGAGCATCAAATAAGCATTGTAAAATAAACCCAGATCACAATATAATCATATGCATTAATAGAGACTAAATACATAGTAATTGCATAATACTTTTCTTTATTGATATCTTTTATTTTAACACAAACTCTATCCACCCTGCACACACAGCTACAAGGGTCCATGCACTCAGCTACAGACTTCCACCCTAGGCCTCTACACACTCAGCTACAGAGCTTCTACCTATGCTAAGACCTGAGAAAATTTAGAACTCACTACCAAAAACTTCCAAAGCTACCTAGAGCTTACTTACTTAGCTCCTTTTTATACAATCCCATGGTCCATGGACCATGGGTAGATCTTTACAGCCGACTTGACACTTCACAAAATAAGGGTGGACAACCCTTTATGACACTTGGCTCCTTCGTACTCCGCAACCACAAAATGCGGAGACTTTACAACTTTTTTACAAAATTGTCCCAAAACATGGACTTTTAGCCCCAAAACTGCTCTTGGGGAAACCCATTCCCAACAAGCCCCCAACACAAATATGGTGACTCACCCTTGAGTCACTCTGCAGGCACGGAGATCTTGGTGCAAATACCTCCCAACTCGACCTGTATAATTGCCACCTCAACAGTGCACTGCACAGCCACTTGCTTCACTTCTTCGACCAATTGCTCAATTGCTGGTCCTGAACTGTCAGCTTGAAGCTTCTGTTGAGTCGCCTGTAGACTAGCAAGCTTGCCTTCAATGGAGGTCATAACCGAATAGGCCTCATCCAACCAAGGCTTCAAGTGCACCTTCAGCACTGCCTCTTTGTGCTAAGCTACATCTACCTGTTCCTTCAGTGTTTTAGTCTCTTGTAGCTTCGCAAGTCTATGTGTGAGTGCGACAGTGCACACTGTTCCTTTCACCTCCTCATAGCGTTGTTGTAGTTCTTGCGCCTCTGTCTCCAACCTCTGTACATTAGGATCCTCTTGCAAACTGGTTAGTACCTCGAACAACTATTCAAATAGCCTTATGCAGTCTGCTACTACACTATCTATTGCCACTATTGCCTCTATGACAGCGGTTGCGCGCTGCTCCTTTACTTCCAGTGGAGTTGAAGGTTGGCCCTTCAACTACAAATCTGCAATCTAGAGGTTCAGCTCCAACTAAACCTTATCCAACTCTATGCGAGCGTCGCACACCGTTGTAGCCAGTTTTCAAACACACACCTCTACCGATTCTCCCTCAAGAATGGCCAACTTCGGGACCATTCGGCATGATTCCTCCACGACCTGAACTATGTGCTTATTTAGGTTGGTTACGTCATTCATGGTGATGATGGCAGAGTCTCGATGTAGGGCCAGATGCACATTATTGATTTGCTACTCACTGATCACTTGCATAGCTCGCTATTCGTGGGCCCTCAGCTCCGCGATCACTCCATCCTTCAATAGGTGGAGCACCTCGCTAGGAATCGCTGCCAAGTTCAGCCCTACTCCCTTAAGGGAACTGACAATGGGCCTATCAGCTTCGATCTCTATGGTCAGTGCTCCCTCTGACAGCACCATCGCTTGGGAGTCCTTTGCATGCAGCATCCCGAC
The DNA here is from genome assembly GCA_000404065.3 of Pinus taeda. Lineage (NCBI taxonomy): Eukaryota > Viridiplantae > Streptophyta > Pinopsida > Pinales > Pinaceae > Pinus > Pinus taeda. The sequence goes on from APFE030996951.1 coordinate 15,366, forward strand.
GGCTTCTAAAGTACCAATGGCGAGGCTGGTGGACACTGCCCCAACCTGTGATGCACAGATATGAAGTTCATGCAGACCTATCTAGATGGCCCCCAATACTTACTGTTGTTGCTACTTGAACTGTTGTAGTACCTCCATGGTGACATCCCGCACCGTATCCCCAATGTCGTTCAATTCTCCCTCCATTAGGGTGATTGAGTCCAGCGACATCTTATTGGCCTTGGACTTCTTTCATGACCCAACTTTTCCTTTCCTCTTGGAATCTTGATACAGTACGATGTTGTTTGTGGTTCCACTCCGTGCTGCTCTATTTGCTCGTTTGTTTCTTCCTCTGTTTCGGGCGAGGGCGACCTCGCACCTTTATCAAAGTCACGCTCTACTCTGCATGTCTATTATTTCGCATCCTCTGTAGCATCGCGCTCTGCCTGGGCCTTGTCAGTGGCCTCCTTCTTCCTCTTTTTGGTTGTTTGTGCCATATTGAGCTTGGCCTCCTCCTTTTTGTGTTGCACGGCAGACTTGCTCGATCCCATTGTGGACTCTGAGGTAGTGCGCCACTTTGCCAGCCAATGATAAAGAACTGTATCGATCACATCATCAGTTGCCAAGTAAGGCAAGTCCTGCCACTTATGCTCAGGATCCTTCCGTGCCCTTATCGATACATGCTAAAAGTTTGCCTTAAACTCCACGTACTCCTACAGTTTGGAAAACATAGTAGGAAAAAATCATGGCTTGTGGTTGATAACCATGCGTATATTCATTTCCTTCAAGATCCAAAATATCTTGCTATCCTTAATGCGTTGAGCATTCTTGGTCACCCATAGTGAAGCATACTTCATTGCTTCTAGTTGTTTTGGAACGACAGAGGGCAATTGACTGTCTTCAGGCAACTCCCAGGCTACGAGCACAATGGATAGCAAGAGCCACCCATAGTGGAAGGTCTTGTTGAGCTCCTGTGCCTTGCGGTAGTTCGCGAGGAACTCACCATAGAGATAGCATGCCCAATTAAACTAAACTCCTTTTTCGCATTGGGCCGCTAGAGCGACGACAGGTACTGGCACTTCATCTATGCGACACTTTCGCATAACTTTTCCTGTCAAAATCTGCATGGCCACCTTGACCGCAAGATCGCAGATACTCGAGATGGTATAGCCTCACAGCTTCTTCATGAGCTTGAATTTCTCCTTCATGGCCTCCACGAGGGCATGCTCGCCACCTTTTCCGCCCAACATCATGCCAGGTTTTCCCATGTATAGGGCAGTCGTGTGATCCTATGGATCAACCTATCGGTTATGGGTATCAGCTCCTCTAGCCACAGACACCCATCGTGCACCAAGCATAGCAGTTGCGTGATTACCAATATTGTATTAGGTGTACTATTGTAATGTAGCACCCATACTAGGTTGAGCAGACCTGCCTTGTCTACCCCCCTTAGCCACTTCTGTGGTTCCAATGCAATCATCCCGGTGGTTGTATGAACAACGTGGTGCATTATTTTTTCTATCACCAAGTGAGGGAACTTCTCAGTGTCAGATAAGTCCCAATCTTCCAATTTTAATAGCAGAACCCACCCCAAGCGTGGTCCTTCAAAGAAAATTTTGTCCGGTAGCAGAGGTATGTGTAAGGCGACCTTGTTTTCGTCAATGTCCTTCGGCGCCTTGGTCTTTCCCTTGCAGGGAGGGACATATTCAGGAAACTTAGTGATAGGTTCAAAACCCTCGACTTCAACGTCCTCCACTTCCACCCCCAAATCCTCATCATCCATCGGGATGTCCTCGATTTCTTCCTCCTCTGGCTCCAAGTTAATATTTTTTCCCTTTTCCTGTGTAGTGGGCTTGTTCTTCTGTGGGTTTCTTCTAGGAAACGCACATACGAGTGTCGCAACATGCTTTCCCTTCTTATCCTTCACACTCTCCTTGGTCAGGGTAGGCTTCAGTCTAGGCGTCCATGGTGACTTGGGGACTTCAGTTAGTACCTCTACAACCCCCAAAGAAGCTCCCTCCTCCTCCATAACAACCTCCAGCACAGCCCCCTCAGTTGTCATTGCTTCGGCATCCATAGCTTCTGATCCTAGGATAATGCCATGGATGAAATTGCGGTCAAACTATGGAAATCGATCAAATGCTAGGAAGTCAAGCAATTATTTGAAAAATTAGCAGTTCATGCATGTTTGAGAACTCACCAACTCACTATTCTACCTTCATAAATTCACCTTCATATAGTCACCTTCATACTAGATTTCTAAGACTATGCTACCTTCATATAGTCACCTGGCCCGCTCACTGATGTATGGCTTCAATTGGCTGCCATTCACCTTTCCTCAGAAGGGATCTCCATTCAATTTAACCAACTAAACTACTCCAATGTCGATAATCTCCTTAATGACATAGGGCCCTAGCTAATGCATCCTAAATTTCCCTGGAAGTTTATCAAACTTGCTATCATATAACAAAACCATATCATTTACCTTAAAGCTACACAGTTTAATGCGTTGATCATGCCATGCTTTTTCGCGTTGCTTTTGGCCCTATTGGTTAAATCGATCTCGAAACCTTTCTTCCTCAAGCTTAGCAAGCTGCACGAGCCTCTCTTCCAGGGCTCTGTGATCCTTCATACCCGTGAGTGTCACTATGTGTAGACTAGGCATGATGTGTTCCATTGGAATCATTGCTTCAACACCATATACAAGTCTAAAGGGTGTTTGTCCAATCAACTTTTTGCACGTCATTGGATAGGCCCATAGCACTGCGAGTATGCGCAGGTCCCAATCACTTCATTAAGCATTGCAAACCTTCTTCAATGCATTCTCTGGTACCTTATTGAATCCCTCCACCATCCCATTAGCCTATGGGTTCCTGCATCAATTGAAATTCCTGCATCAACGCGCTAATCGTTTTGTTCAGAAAGTGTGTACCACGATCACTCATCAAAATATTTGGACACCCAAATCACGTTAGCACATACTCAAAGAGAAACTTCATAGCGGTCGTGCCTGTGCAGTCCTTCACAGGTTGTGCCTCTACCCATTAAGTCAAATACTCAGTCGCGTTGATAATTTACTGCGCACCCATCTTCTTTCCTTGAGGTTGAATGGGTCCCACAAAATCTATTACCCATTTCTCGAAAGGTTGTAACGTCATCTATGGGTTTATAGGCATCTCATCTCTTTGCGATGGCCTGCTAGTCCTTTGACACATGTCATACGCCCTGCAATAGGCTTTTGAGTCCTAATGGAGGGTTGGCCACAAAAATCATGCGCTTAGAATCTTCTGCGCAGTCGCCCTTCTTGCATAATTCCCTCACACGGCACCCCCATGAGAATCCATGAGGATACTGCTTCTTTCAAACTACGGTACATATCATCGCAATACTTCATCAGACCCCATTTTGTACAGATTTATGGCAATGACAGAAAATTCTGTCGCGCACACCACTAACTTCTTTTTCTTCTAGGTGGTGCAGCCTTTCAGGGCAGTTCCTATCGTTAGTAAGTGTATGATGTCTTCAAAGTGACCATCCCCGATGTGCACTGTAAAGAGATGTGCATCAAGCAATCCCTCCTCCAAATTAGTGGGCTCTTCTCCCATTTTGATGTGCGACAGATGATCTGGTCCCACATTTAGTCATCTAGGCTTCACAATAACACTTCAAATTATACTCCTGGAACAATAACAACCACCTACATATTCTCCCCCCCCCCAACACAGGCTTATTGACCAAGTATTTCAACATAGAATGATCTGTATACATCTTAAAATGTCCACCCATCAAATAATGTCTAAACTCCTGGAGTGCGTATACCATGGATAGTCCTTCGTGCTCGATGGTGGAATAGTTCTTCTCATCATTGGATAACCTTCTACTTGTGAATGTTATATGATGGTCCAATTCTCCTTCGCCAGCCTATGTCGGTACTTCTCCCAGTGTTATACATGACGCGTCTAAATGTACATGAAACTCTTTCTTCCAATCTAGGAAGACTAAAATCAGCGCAGTAACCATTTTTCCTTTCAGCACGTCCAATCTTTTCTGACAATCCTCGTTCCAATAGAATGTGACATCCTTTTTCAACAATTTCCCCATTGGCACGGTGATCTGGGCATAGCCCTTGATAAATTTCCTATAGTACTCAGTATGTCCCAAGGTTGTGCGCAACTGTTTCACACTCCTAAACTCCTCCATATTAATTATCACTGCGATCTTCATGGGATCTACCATCAATCCCTGTTTGCATACCACATAACCCAGCAGAGTCCCGAAAGGGACACAAAAAAAACATTTCTTCAGATTGAGCACAATCTGGTACCTTCGACAAGTATCTAACATTAAGCACAAGCTTTCCACATTACATTTTACCAACCCAAACACAGTCCAGTCATCAAAGTACACCTCCAAAAACTTATGAATGAAGTCTTTAAATGCAGCAATGACTATGGGTGAAAAAATTGCAGACTCATTCTTTAATCCGAAAAGAATTACGGTGTACTAAAAACATCCCCATTCAATCACGAAGGTCGTCTTTCTTCTATCCTCAGGCTCGATTTTGATCTGATGGTACCCAGAGAACCCATTAGTGAAGGAGTACGCTTCCTGGCCACCTAAATTATCCAATACCTCATCAGTGAACGGAGTTAGGAAAGGATCATGTATGCAAGCATCATTCAACTTCCTGAGATCTACACATATCCTTATTTCATCCTTTTGCTTCTTTTCTTGACCACCATTGGGGTCACCCAATCATATTCTTCTATAGGCTCAATGATGCCCACCACAAGCATCTTATCTAACTCTTAGTGGACCTTCTCCTTATACTTCAAATTGAGATGGTAAGGTCTTTTCTTAGCCAGCTTCGCATCAGGTTTTAATGTGATCTTCATCAAACCCAAGTCTCCTATTATCCCCTTTAACTCTGTAAACTTGGTAGGGAACAAATCCTAGTATTCGTGGATCAATTCGGCAACCTTATCTATTGTCACGTCATCCCAGTAATCTCCAATCTTCACAAATTTGGGCTCTACCTCCATACCAATATTTAGCTTTTTAGTCTTCAGCGGCACGATTATATCAGGATTCTCAATCGGCAGTCCCCCAACCTCATGGTGACTCTCAGTTTCATGGATATTAATCTTTCGTGGGTCCTCATATTCTTCTTCGGCTCTCACATTATAGCATTCCAGCACATGGCTCATCTGAGTAGTCCAATCGGGTTGAGTCATATCTAATGGATCCTACGGTATCCTAAAGATCGTTGTTTTAACTTCTTGTAGTGCTTTGTCAATACAGTAAAACCCGTATTTGAAGTTGAACCTCATTATGAACCCTTCACACAAAATATCCCATTCTCCTGTGCCATGGAAGAGCTCTATCTCCAAGTAGATTTCATTAGGATGACATCTAGAGGTTGACAGAACAAGTGCACCCATTCAGGTTGGGGCTTCTCTCCGTAGGCCTTAGCCCATTTGGCTAAGTGTTCACATGGATAATCATTCTCATCAATCTTGTCTATCACTCATACCTTTAGCTTTCCAAAGCATTTTCTCATCATCCTCCTATACTCGCGCCAATCATCAAAACTACCCTTGTGTGTACCCCACCATCTCACAGGCGTAGCACGGAGTGCCCAGTCCAAAGCTTGGAAGCACTGCTTCTCTGGTAATTCCCTCTCAAACACATCCAAAAACATATCCACAACATTCAAGCCATCAAAAGTGGGCATATTTCTTACCTCTGACAACACACAGTGTAGTGATTGGGTCATCATGTTACAGCTCAGTGTAGTTACTTCATTTAGCCAATTCTGCTAGCGCTCTAATTCTTCATCTGAGTCTGAGGTGCAAGAACTCTCATGATCCCATGTAATTCATCCATCCACTGTTGGACTCACTATTGGAAATAATACTGAGAGGGGGGGTGAATCAGTATTATCAAATCAAACACTTTTTCATTTTCATACTCAGATACATATACGCTACTTATGTTAAGGAAACCCATGTGTACATGCAACTGTGTTTAATGCAACTAGCGTATATCCAGTAAAATTATGATTCAGTTAGTTGATCTTCAATGAGTGCATCAGAACATTATTAACCATATGAATAGTAACCATGTGCAGAAAAAACAAAACATATCATCACACATAAGAAGCACACATGAACACCATGATATAAGGTGGAAACCCAATGTGGGTGAAAACCACCTGCTGCAATTTTTCTCTATCTTCCTTTAATAAGAAACTTCTTTTTACAATATTTCTGTCTTGGAGCAGTCTTATACTAGTACGCAGGCTTCTACCTACAGAAGGCTACAACCTTCTCTCGTTTTCCAGTTTCTACTGGAAGGGAGCTACAACCCCCTTAGCTCTTGTACTAGCCGATCCATTTACTAGTACGTAGGCATCGGCCTACTAAAGGCTCCAAACTTCACTCGTTTTCAAGATGCTCCTGGAAGGGAGCTACAACCCCCTGGCTCTTGTACTGACCGATATGTTTACCAGTGCGTAGGTGCCAGCCTACAAAACTCTACAATCTTCTCTCTTCCTCCAGGGACCATGTTTCATAAATTTTCATACTGGATACTCCTGAAGCACAACACCATAATCTGAAGGCCACGTTTCATCCAATTTTCATATTGGACCCATCTACAACATTGAAGCACAAAATTAATCATCACTACAATAGACCCATCAACTACGCCTGTGTCATCAATCTCTAAATCACCCAATACTAAAACACTGAAACCCTGTCAACAACACATTCACCAGAACACAGAACAGACAACAGAACTCTGCAACAATAACCAGATCCAACTGCAACTTCAAATATCATATCCCATAATGTATGCACTACTATGATGAACCAAACCGATGTACATATGCGCTTTTACCAAGCCAATCCGCGTACAAATCTGCAAATATTTACTCGTAACTTTGCAACATTTCTAGACATCAGTCATACCCAGATCATAACATTCATACAATAAAACATGCATCAATAATTCAGATCTAGTCTATCACATAATGATAATACATTTCAAGCCTTATGATCCCGATCCATCATCCATCATCAACTACCTAGGTGCATCCTTGATTCAGATCAAATTAAGCGTCACAAACCCATAAACAGCATACTAGATCTCACACTTCATCAGATATTCAATCCTTGCACGCTTGCTCCCTCCTTGGCCTAATGATCTTCTCCTTATATAGGTTTAGGCCTTTCCCAATACCATGGTCCAAAACCATGTAGAACCAATACCTTGGACCCAATACCTGGGGTCAACACTTCAGACCAAATACCATGGACCAATACCAAAATACCATGGACCAAATACCACGGACCAAAACTTAGATTCCAACATGTACGCACCTTTCCTTCTACAAACCTGCATATGTACGTATACGCGCCTTTTTTTCTTCTCACCCGCGTGTATACGCACTTTTATAAAGGTTAACCTGCGTATATCTCTCTCTTGACCTGTTGTACTAACATCTGTCCTCTGATTGATTTGCCACCAAGGACAACACCATACCTCTGAGTGAGTTACCATCAAGGAAAAAATAATTCCAACAAACTCCCCCTTTGGAATTGATGGCAACCACCATACCAAGTCACTCTCCCCCTTTGACATCAAGGGCAAAGGGTGGACCAAGATATACATTCTGATGTCCATACTCCCCTGAGTACATGCTGAAGCTTCTGATTGAGCTCCCCCTTTGTACATGCCAAGATGTACCAATCTGTCCATGCTCCCCCTGAGCACATGCAAGGTCTGCAAAATCATGACTCTATACATATATTGCCAATGACCTTCCTAAAGACTCATACATACATCAATTTCCCAACCAAGTGGGGATATGCCATTTTTGACTCATCCACCCAACCAAGTGGGGATACGCCATTTTTGACTCATCCACCCAACCAAGTGGGGATATATCAAATGTTTATACATGAATCAAAAATAAGAAACATTAGAACATCCATCCCATGCATAGTGGGGTTACAAATCAAAGACCAACAATCTAATCAAGACCATGATAGTTATCACCATATATGATCTAGACCATAAGCATCAACATCCAGTCCTGTAACCTGCAATACCATTCTTTTGATCAACCAACAAGATGTATCATTTAGCCACATAAGCATCATCACCAAAGACTTCTAACCATAATGCCAACAATGTATTATTTGAAGTATATGCTCCCCCTGAGCCTATGCCAACCATCATATAATACGACAGAACCATTTCCTAAGTCTGTTCTGTTGATTTTCTTCAGAATTCCATATACGCAACTGTGTTGCCTATAACTTGTGTATATACACAACTTTTCTTCATGATACCTACGTATGATATTTAGAATACTAATGTTCCACACTTTTAGCTTCCTCTGAGTCTGTCATGTCTTTGTATTCTGCTAAGCCACATCTTTCTGGTTGTACTTCCTTTTTCTTCCATATCTTCAACTGTGATGATGTTTTCTCCTTTTGGTATGGTGTCCACAATCTTCTCCTGCATTCCTTTGCTATATGTCCAAGCTTGTTACATGCATAACACCTTACATGTTTCATGTTCCTCCTAAAATAGTCAATGGCTTTGTGACCAAACATATTGCAAGCAAAACAATATCCCTTAAAGTACCTCGAATGGGATGATCTTTCTATGTGACGGTCTTGAACCATTCTACTTCTGCATCTGGCTACAACATGTCCAAGATTATAACATTCAACATTATTCATTGGAGGAAATAATTGTCTATCACTTCCACAGTTAGGAGCAAAAGATTTTCTTTGAGGAATTTCTTTCCTTGGCTGTTGATGGGGTTTTCCTCTCATCTCCTTGTTGATCATTTTAGATTTCTCATTAGAGTTCCTTACCTCACCTTGTGATCTAGACTCACCTTCAACAAAATCATAAAAACCAAGACCAGTTTTGATAGCAGGCGACCTTTGACCACTAAGAATATCATCCAAAATCTTAGTACTGTCTTGAAATTGTAATAGTTTATCCTTTTCTTCTAATTTACCTTTCAAGATATTTACCTCAACCTGATGTTGTTCTTCCTTTTCCAGACATTTCTTCCTCAAAATTTCCTCAGACTTTCTTCCTTCTTCCATTTGTTTCTTTAGTTTGAGAATCTCCTTTTTGTGCTCTTCATTCAACTCCTACAGCGTTTGACGAACTCTGAAGGCACATTCCAGCTGAGCTTTTAAGTTGATAATTTCTTCTTTAAGGGCACTCTCCCTTTTGCTAGGTAAATCTTGTTGATCTATGATTTTATCTGATGCTTCATTTGCTTGTCCATCTTCAATCTAAGGTGATTTAGTATCTGAATACTTGCTTCCACTCAACGGTAGGATGTCATTGTTCCTTTGAGTTGTCTTCTTCTTTTGACGCGCTTTCTTTCCCATTGTTCTATGGATCTCCTTCAAGTGATCAAGCTTCAACTGAAGGACCTGCTCTAATTCCAATTGTTGGAAATAATACTGAGAAGGGTGGGTGAATCAGTATTATCAAATCAAACACTTTTTCATTTTCATACTCAGATACATATACACTACTTATGTTAAGGAAACTCGCATGTACACACAACTGTGTTTAATGCAACTAGCGTATATCCAGTAAACTTATGATTCAGTTAGTTGATCTTCAATAAGTGCATCAGAACATTATTAACCATATGAATAGTAAATATGTGCAGTAAAAACATAATAGATCATCACACATAAGAAGCACACATGAACACCATGATATAAGGTGGAAACCCAATGTGGGTGAAAACCACCTGTTGCAATTCGTCTCTATCTTCCTTTAATAAGAAACTTCTTTTTACAATATTTTTGTACTGGAGCAATCTTATACCAGTACGCAGGCTTCTATCTGCAGAAGGCTACAACCTTCTCTCGTTTTCCAGTTTCTACTAGAAGGGAGCTACAACCCCCTTAGCTCTTGTACTAGTTGATCCATTTACTAGTACGTAGGCACCAGCCTACTGAAGGCTCCAACCTTCACTCGTTTTCCAGCTGCTCCTGGAAGGGAGCTACAACCCCCTGGCTCTTGTACTGACCGATATGTTTACCAGTGCGTAGGCGCCAGCCCACAGAACTCTACAATATTCTCTCTTCCTCCAGGGACCACGTTTCATAAATTTTCATACTGGATACTCCTAAAGCACAACACCATAATCTGAAGGCCACGTTTCATCCAATTTTCATACTGGACCCATCTACAACATTGAAGCACAAAATTAATCATCACTACAATAGACCCATCAACTACACCTGCATCATCAATCTCTAAATCACCCAATACTAAAACACTGAAACCCTGTCAACAACACAGTCACCAGAACACAGAACAGACAACAGAACTCTGCAACAATAACCAGATCCAACTGCAACTTCAAATATCATATCTCATAATGTATACACTACTATGATGAACCAAACCGTCGTATATACGCGCTTTTACCAAAGCCAACCCGCGTACAGATCTGCAAATATTTACTCATAACTTTTCAACTGTTCTAGACATCAGTCATACCCAGATCATAACATTCATACAATAAAACATGTGTCAATAATTTAGATCTAGTCTATCACATAATGATAATACATTTCAAGCCTTATCATCTCGATCCATCATCCATCATCAACTGCATAGGTGCATCCTTGATTCAGATCAAACTAAGCATCACAAACCCATAAACAGCATACTAGATCTCACACTTCATCAAATATTCAATGCTTGCACACTTGCTCCCTCCCTGGCCTAATGATCTTCTCCTTATATAGGTTTAGGCATTTCTCAATACCATGGTCCAAAACCATGTAGGACCAATACCTTGGACCCAGTACCTGGGGTCAACACTTTGGACCAAATACCACGGACCAATACCAAAATACCATGGACCAAAACTTAGATTTCCAACATGTACGTGCCTTTCCTTCTGCAAACTTGTGTATGTACATATACGTGCCTTTTTTTCTTCTCACCCACATGTATATGCACTTTTATCAAGGTTAAATTGTGTATATCTCTCTCTTGACCTGTTGTACTAAGATTTGTCCTCTGATTGATTTGCCACCAAGGACAACACCATACCTCTAAGTGAGTTTCCATCAAGGACAACATAATGCCAACACTCACCCAATCTTGGTCTCGCGTTGTTATCTTATATATGCAATCCAAATCATCATCGCTTTCGTAATCGCGGACTGGTTCAGTATAGCACGATCCCTCTACAAGATCTAGGGGTACTATTACGCGAAGTAGTTTCTTTTCAAATATTATATTTCGCTTCTTTAGGTTGATTACCTTGTTCATGTCAATATCCCAATCAATGCTAAGGAGCGTAGGGTAGGGGTTGTTGTCATCCATAATTTCTATTACTTCAAAAGCGACCACCGCACTTGCGCCTTCAATATCTATAGTTACTCCCTGCAACCATCCCATGGGGATGATCTTCTACTGATTTATCATCCTTAATTGAATCGGAGACCATTGCAGCATGCGTCTCCCCATCTACTCCCAAGTCTACTTTCGCAAAACGTTTGCGTCTGACCCCAGATCCAGAATAACTTGATCCATTTCATACTCTCCTATCTACATGGTGAGTCTCATCTCACCTCTTGTCCTTGCCTTATGCTTACCAATCTTTCCTACCATGCATGGTTCACCCGGAGTGTTTCTGACGCATCTATTTATAAGTTTATGTAACCCCTCATAGCCTCACTATCATGCAGCAGCTTCATGCAGGTCTCTAGAAAGGTCATAAGCATAGAAGGGTCCATTTCTTGAATAGGTTTATCCTGGCTCCCTGAGATAGAGGCCTCAGCAAAACTCTTCTTTTCTTCCATGAATGTTTCACGTGCACACTCCAAATCAAATGCAGCCTCCTTCTCTGGAGCTTTGCGAACCCACGTGTTGTCTTTAGGTTGTTTCCCCTTATCGTCGCCCATTACAATTCCACTTCGGTGCACTATATTCACATTCAAATCCTCTTCACAAGGCTCAGCTCTCATCATCTACAGGTTCTGAGTCGGCTATGGTGGTAGCACCCCTTTGTTTCGTATCCTTGCTATCAATGTAGGACAATCCTCATTCTCATGATCAAATTGACTACAATATTTTCATGATGGACACGTTGGGTTAGTGGATTCGCTGGCATAGTGTCCTGGTCCTCCACAATTGTAACAGATCAATTTTCCCCAACCTCTATTAGGTCCTCCTCCACCTCGGCCTCCTCCGTGCCCATGAAAGCCTGTCCGCGCCATCCTAGCACCCTGGTCAGGAGGCCGCATTTCTGCCTGAACTCTATACGCAAGTGTTCTATCCATCATCAATTCATAACTTTAGGAGTTGTGCGCATCATGCCCTACCGACCTGCAAAAGTTGCAGAACAGTTGTTGTGGTGTTTGTACAAACTTCTGCAGCAAATAACAATTATCAGTCGCATGTTTATCTGCTACCTGACATATAACGCACCACAACGCAGGCCTCGCACTCGGTCCTTCTTGGGCTTCCGGCCTCAAAGACATCGGTCTCCTCCTACAATATAGTTCGCAAAGACCAAGCAGTGGTATTTTTCATGCCCTTGACCTTTACATTTCAGGCACCATATCTCTTCACCTACCTCTGGTCGAACCGTTCTATCCTGCTTCAAACTTTGCATTTCGAGGCAAAGATTTTGCAACTCTGCGTGGATTTGCTAAACCCCCAAATTCGGATCTTGCATTGGTGTTTCATGCAATATTATTGCAATCTCTAAGGCCTCTGCTTGAGTCACAATCTTCTGTTGTGACAACGCAACCCTTAGGTGAGGCAGGAGCAAAGCCACGAACCATTTGTGGTGTTGCCCATCTGTTAAATTCATATTAGCTTCGTGGATTTTACACTTCAATCTTTGATCCAACTCCCAAGGGGTCTCACCTAGCTTCATCATGATTTCCTTGAACCCCGCAATCGATTGTGCCTCGGATTTAGGCCTACTGAACTCTTTATTCAGCATGGTTTGGATCTCTGCCAACCCAACGTTTGGCTTATCATTAGAGTAATTGATGTACCAAGTTAGCGCGTGACCCTGCAAAGCACTAACCAATGTTTCCTTCTTCATGTGATTGTTTGTGATGCCTTGAGCTCCCATATAGTTTTTATGAGATAATCTCATTCCAACTATTTGATGATTTGGGGTAAATCAATTGCAATGATCTACCTAGGAGAGGACATCAATATTTATTTCACCAGTTTAATTAAAATCCTTTATACTTCACACTTTTGAGTTTTAAAATGTTATTTATATAGACAACACATCAATGATTTTAGCAATTTAGAAATTACCAGAGTTGAACAAATGATTGTTGTTTCAAAACCAAAGTAGAAAGCATACATTTGAATTATAGGTAATAGCAGGTTCTCTTTGGATTCTTCGGTGATGGGGAATGATACTCCATTTGGAATCATATAATTGTGAGAAAATAGGATATTGTAAAAATATTTTTATAGTTTTGATTTGCATTCATAGCATGGGATAAATGCTACATATGATATGTTTAATGTGCTAGTTTCTCATTGGAGGAAATTCTCTAACTGAAGGTGTGGTAATGGATTTCAGAATGAGAGAATCACTTCTCTACAAGGTCTTTCATCTGGAGCTAATTATTCCTTTGAGGGAGGAAAAAAATGTTATTATCTTTTCTTTTATTTTGATTAGAATCTTGTTCCATTAATATGGGGAGTTAATTATGTGGACATAGATAGTGGTTTACAAGCCAATATGGAGAGTTAATCATGTGCCTCTCTATATATGTTTTACAAGAAGGAAATATTATTAATTCAATCTAGAACATGATGTTTCTACAATGCATGTGAATTGTATTAGGGGATTTGAAGATGGAAAACTCTTGTTTTTTCCTTCTCAATATATTTCTAAATGGTGGAATTTTAGATAATAATCTTCTTCACCCTTTTATATGCATTATTTTGGGATGGTTAGTGTTATGAACTATTAAGCTCTATATAAGCCCCATGTTAACCCTAAACCCATTATAATACCCTATATATTAAATGATTGCATTTTTATTATTATGTTCTTATGTATGCTAGAACCTTTCATGGTCCCATTTTATTATAATTCTACCCTTTGTCTCCTATATATTTACTAAGGAGACCTAGTCTTGGGATTATCAAATGTTGTTCTATACATTGTATTCATTATAAAAGGATGTTTCCCCTTTGAAGTGGACTGTAATTATTGATTTCTTATCATTTTTAAGGTGAAAGGTTCATAAATTTTGGTATCAAAGCATATGAACCTATGGTTTTGTTGCTTCAAATAGGTCATCTTGGCATTTTTTCTATAACTTATTTTTGTGATATTGTTGAAGGCAAATCCTTCGCATGCAAACAAGAACGACCTACCTCATGTACACCAATAAGAACATACACATATGCACACAAGAATAGATATTAGGAATAAATTCCAACCATTTTTGCATTAAGTCTTCATGTGCATTTATACATTAAGGAATGGTTGGAGAGGTTATACCCATTCCAACTAATCACTCATTATGTTTACTAAGTACATTTAATAATTATTGTGTGGATTAACTTATACTAAGTATTATGACTATTACATAGGCCTAAGGGGCTCCTCAATATCTCCCCCATCCTCAGTTCCTTTCTCTTCCTGGGAAATTTTACAACAACATTATTATGAATTGTTTAATTTTTAGCCTTCACCTTCAATTTGGTAGGTGTGTGTGGAGTCATTGAGTCTCTCCAACGCTCTTTTGCTACTCACCCAACAAGGTCCTTTTGACTCTCTTACTACACCATCATGTCTACGAAGCGCTACCAACTCATCGAATTCTTATCTCGCACCTACACAAACCATATGGTGGAGCTCATTCCTTACCCAACCTACCATTTCTCCACTTCTAGCTTCCAATGTCACAACCCAAAGAATTTTTTTTTACACCCATAGTAGGGGGCTTAAATAGTTTATTTTCCATCATCTTGTTTGTGCAAGTCTTTATGTGTGTGTTTAGTTTGTTTGGTCTCATTCTTGACTACATTCTTTCACTTATCACCCATTAGAAGTGTGTGGGTTAAAGAATTTTACTGCACATTTCATATGCTCTGTCAACTCTATCTCAATCAGTGTTGTTGCTTCGATGTATATTTCTACTACTATATTGTTATTGTATGTTTTATGTTATCATGATTGTGCTCTCGTATCACTTCTTCTGATGTTTTTATCGTATCACTTCTTCTGATGTTTTTATTGTCTTATGGAGATATATGTAATCTATATTTGATATATTACATGAACAACACACTATTAATTATTTCCAATGATGTAGTTTTTGCAACTATCGACTTAGTATCTACTAGTGTTCGCACTTATCTCATCAATGATTTAAATTACAAAGTGGTGAGGATAACCTACCTTAAAGAAGACTCACATTTCACTCACTCTTGAATTTTTAGATAACATAATGTGACGGCAAGGTTTAGTCACTAACATAATTACAAACTCAAAATATTTCATGTAACTTCTCTTCTTGAACTAGACTCCATATAATATCCCTATATTTATTTATAAATATAAAATTCAATCTTAATAAAATTTCTTTTAAAAATGTTACATATGTCATTACTCTTTGGATCCACGAGTCAAATGTCTACTAGCAAGTTGATAGCAATTCCATGGATCAATTTAGATAGTTTTTCCCATAGTTTGGTCAAGTGAACTCCACTAATGACCATAATACCTTTTGAGGTAGAATGTTTAAAGCTAGTTGACTATGATTCATCACCCCTACATTATTCAATAGCAAAGCATTAATGTTTGTGGATTTCTTGCAAGAAGTCATATAGCAACAAACGTCTACTCTTCCAATAGTATTCTCACATTCTACAAAACATAGACTAATTCCATAATATTGTAGGGAAAACCATATTATACAATCTTCACTAGTTGCATGGTTTTATATATTTGAATTTTGAATGAAAAAAGATGAAGCACCAAAAAATACCTGCCAGATTTGAATTTTTTTCTTTTTTAGAATTGAAATGTCTTATGAGACCTCTTATGTATAGTCAAGCCAACTTCCAAAGATAGTATATTAGTCGATCATCAACAATATTCATCTAGTTGACTTGGATAAGTCGAAGTCAACAAGCATCACATTTGGATTTCCTCCCGATGACTTTTCAAATTGAATTTACTTTGTGAATTATTGCTTTTTATTTCAACGAAAATTTTATAACTCCAAAACTAGAATTTACTCACGGTTATTGTATGAGGAACATGTTAAAAAAAATAGAGACCATGGGTGACTGTCACATCACATACATATCAATGGGAAGTTATCTCAATTCATATCAAATAATCATTATACTTTGTAAGAATTTGTCCCCTCCCACTACTTTTGGTCGATTGTAGTTACATGACTCGATAGGTGTATACTCAAATTCTAGTTCAGTAATTTCATTCTATACATTTTTTTATAGCCTAACTTCCTCAATAACATGCACAACATGTGTCCAAGTGCCAATTATTTGCGGTTTTTTAGAGTAATTTATCTTACTATATATGACTCTAATGTGATATATCTATAAAGTTACAAATAAGTTATTCACAACCAACAACCAACTTGTGTAGTTGACTTATATTTCTTCACTCAATCGATAAAAAAAAATGAAAGAACATATATGCTACGACTAATAAAGCTATTGCATGAGATTTCGACAGCGCCGTATAGATGAGCGAATAATACATGGACAAAAAGACTATTAATTGTCTTGTAACAGAACCATTTAGGGCTATTATACCATAGAGAGTTTATCCCAAAAATAAGGATCTCATAGAATAGATTTTAGAGAGACCAAAAGGGAGTTTATCCCAAAAAGAAGGATCTCATAAAATAGATTTTAGAGGGACCAAAAGGAAATGTAACAATAAATCCATAATACATTCCAAATAAGATGATCGGACCTGAGATTTGTACCCATGATGATAACGGATCCCATAGTAGACCAAGTACTCTTATCATATCGAAACTCTTTTTTTATCAAAATCAAAGAATGAGAAATAGGAATAGAATATATATATATATATATATATATATATATATATATATATATATATTATTATCCCCCATATATATGAGAGATACGGATATAACTATTATATTTCTTCAATCGACTAGGCATGATGAGGATGTTTTATCAATTTGACCATAGATGGGTACATCAAAAAATTGTTGTAAATAACTTGAGAAAGAATGAATCTCAATTTGGATATGTTTTGTAGTGATGAAATTAATGTTGAGAGGCCAATAAAGTTGTCGACACTAGAATGAGCATATTGGTGAGTTTGTGAGTTGTCATATAATCAGTATTACTTCCCTATGGAAAGTTGCCAAAAAACTATTTTAATTTGCCCAATACCACATTTAAATTCAATGCTTTAGTATCCCAACATTTAGTTAGTCGAAAATAATAGATATAACATGGTCGAATTATTTTCTTCCATTGATTACCCCACTCTAGTTAATGTCGATAGTAACCCATTGAAAATATCACACCATTAGTGACTCTTTGAAGGATCAAAGGATGACCAAGCCACTACACATGTCGTTGATTTGATTTTGAATAATCTAGTAGTTTAGTCAATTTCTCAATTTTGTTCCACTAATACATGTTGAGTTGAGAAGAGTCTCAAATCACTATTTCTCCTTCAATTCACCAATGGATTTATGTGTGCTTAGATATTTCAACTAAAATAATTATCAACCCATGACTGCATTCAACGAACATTTTTTTTAGTTTCATCAGTTGTAGCATGTCAACAACATTCATGAAGTCTTCATATTTTTTCAACTGCAAACAATTTTCATCTGATCTGTTGCATGTCAGTCTTCAAAACATGTCACAACTAGTCAATTGCCAAATCGATCAGATCAATACAAGGCAAAAGTGCCCCAAACAACAAGCTATATACATGAAAAAAAAGGATAACAACAAGATTTGAGTAGGGTAGGGTTAGCTATGGTTGATATCGGTAGAGGTCAAAGTCATGATCAAAGTTAACACGTGACAAGTAACATAGGGATGACACCATTTTTAACCATTTCTACACTGACTCTGACATTGGAGAAGTGAATACAAACTTTGAATAAGGATAGTTTAATATGAATCAATCTCAAAAGAGGAAGGGGAAGCGATGAGTCTCCTTAAGTGATTTGTTTGACCACTTGGCACATATTTTAAACCAAATTAAAACAATTCCTTCTATTGACTAACAACAAGTATCATTCAATTACCCATCATTAATTAAAACAATAATAAACAACAATATCGATAACAGTTTGCATACAAGCATCTCTTTAAACTTAGATATATGTATTTCTTCTTCTACTAATGCAACTTGCAAATTATCTATAATGAAGAAGTCTTCATGAGTAAGTTTCTAATATCCATATTCAAAATCACAAACATCTTCTGAAATAACTTTCCGGTTCTTTATCTTCCATGAGCTCTCTAGCTCTTCGTCTCTATTTGATCCATTAAATTCATCATTGTTATAGTCCTAGAATTTGTACCAAATACAACAACCAATGTTGAAGGCAGAACCTTCACATGTAGAAAAGAATGAACTAAATCATCTACACCAGCAAGAGAACACACATATACACACGAGCAATGATATTGGGGAGGAATTCCAATTATCCTTGTATTAAGTCTTCATGTGCAATTATATATTATGGAATTTTTGGAGTTGTACCCACACCAACTAATCACTCATTGTGTTTACCAAGAGACTATTATATAGGCCTAAGAGCCCCCTTAATAGATGTTCCATATGGTGAAATTTTGAGTGTATTGAGGAGAGATATCAAGGAATTTCTAGTTAAAATTTAAAATCTTGGTGCACTACACTTTTTGATGTTAGGAAAATTATAAGAGGGCGGGGGGGGGTGGCAGCGGTGAATCAGTATTTTTAATTCACTTTAAATTTTCATTTCATATTTTGAATTATGTATGCTATTGTTCTTTATGAAACCAACATGTGTACGTGACTTCAGTTAATGAAAACATTATATATATAGTTTACTTATTTTTCATAACTTTCATCTATGAGTTAACTTAACCATTGCATTATTTATTCATTAACCATCCTGTATGCAGTAAAGAAAAAATAAATCACATCACATAAGCAACACTCATAGAACACCAGGATTTTAGGTGGATACCAATATGGGAGAAACCCATCGTTGTCGCCATCTGAGTCTTCTTTCTTATTATATAAAGAAAATCATCATTACATATTGTATTGGTGTAGACTCTTACCAGCACGCAAGAACCTACTTGCAAGAAGCTAAAACCTCCACTCGTTCTCCAACACCCACTGGAAGGGAGCTACAACCCCTGATCTTGTTTATTAGCTCCTACCAAAATGGAGATCCTACCCCCTCACCAAAGGGTATAACCCTAAACAACTTGTGGACCACATTTTAGAATGTTTCACACTAGATCTGCCTTTCAAACAATCTTCAAACAACCTGTAGCCCACCTTTCAACAAATTTTCATTTTGGACCCACATCAACAATAAGCCCAAGCCAAAATTCCAAATTGAAATACTCAATCTCAATTTTTGAATCACTGAAGCACTATAAACCAACTGAATCACTGAAACATCAAGCCACTAAATATTGATTCAACCACTGCAACCGAATCAAATCAATGCACAACCAAATCACAGTAGATACAAACCATCCTAATCAATACATCATTGACAGACAACAACAAATACAATAGAACTCATCAACTGTTATCATCAAGTAGCATTGCAAACCCTAACCATATTTACTTCATAAATTATATGTGACCGTTCTGAAGCATAACCATGTATATATGTGCTTCCTATAAATACAACCTGCGTAGAAATCTCAAATCACTAAATTCTCAAGCTGAATCATTGCATCATTCACTGAGTTACTGACATACTGAGTCACAGTAGCAACTTAATCACATATTAACATCCTCTAGCAGTATCACTAACCAACATTCCAATCCACAATCAAATGAACCTAGTCAACATTGTCATATGCAAACCATGCTTATCAAGACATCATTGATAGACAGCAGAAATAGAACATAATTCATCAATTGTCATCATTAAGTAGCAATTCAAACCCTAGTGTATATACATGATCTCCATAAAACAGATATGCTTATGTACAAAATTATCATGCATAACACATGTGTATATATACTAACATACTTAATAAAATATCACAGAATTTATATGAAACTATACCAAACCAGATTTACATACGCACGTGCCCTTATTGAAGAAAACCAACGTATAGATCTTAAACTATTGAATCATCTCATCAATACAATTCACAATTATACTTTCTAAAAATTTACTGTTAACTTACATAACATTTCAAACACATCCAAACAGATCATGCATCATTAGATATTCAAAGATAAACAAATTAGACAAGTATAACCATTAGTACTCAATCCACTTTCAAACTTCCAGATCTAAGTCATCTCCTTGCTCCTTGGTGCACACCTATTTCAAATCAGATCACACATGAATGACTATTTACTTGCACACACATCACCTTGATCTCCATCTCCTTATATAGATTTTTCCTTAGCCAATACATCAGGTAAATCCCTTGGTAATGTTTTTAGTATTTGTTGATAGGATCAAATAATCGTTGTTGCCTCAATTACTATGGGAAATTACCATGGTAATGACCCCTAGTATCCAAATTTCCATGGTTCATATTATGTATGTGACTTTTTCTCACAGGACCTGCGTATGTATGCAACCATTCTTCACAGGAACCACGTATACTTTTTACTCTTCATATTTTTCATCCATCTATAATCGTATTGTCATTTCTCTGTCCATATCCTTTGTAACATATGTACCAACAATCATCATAGTATCACAATGTTAACATCAAGTACATATTTAACAAGCAAGTTTCCATAAGGACAACACATTAGTCATAATTCCAACAATCTCTCCCTTTGGACTTGATGAAAACCATTATGGTGTTTAGGCACCACCTGCACACACCTACAAACACATATGAAAATACCAAGTCATCTCTCCAAACACCAAGTCTTCTCTCCCCCTTTGACATCAAGGGAAAAGGGTTGAAATAGGTTGAATGAAGTGCTCATCAATGTAAGTCTTATTTTCTTATATGAATCATGAAATTTGCATTCTGACCATGATCCCCCTAAGCATATGTTGGAATAAATAAAGTATAAGGCTTTATGACTCAAACGAATATGACATTTCCTATCACCAATGACTATGTGCTCCCATTATTACATCAATCACTGAATATATTGGGTTTACATTACATCAATGTCTCAAAATAATGAGATTACATATATAGCATGAGTTGATCCAAATAGCCCATACATGATTGAACTTTACAATGATTACAACATGGGTCTTTTCATGACCTTTACATCAAGAGACTTAATAACCCTAATAAGAATCTCAACAATGAAGTAGCAAGACCATGATAGTCATCAACGACCACCATGCATCATATAGGAATCTGCAACATAATCATCTGATAGCAACAAAATGTCATTATGAAAATAACATCCTCATCATCAACATTTAAGATAAGACATTGTAGGTATCAATCTCTCCTCATCAAGTGCATCAAGGAGTATCACCAATCAATAATATAACTTCATCATAAGAAACCCAAGTATTATTGATATAGTGACAACAACACATATGTGTTTAGTAATGACAACAACAATAACCGTATAGAAATATCACCAACAATCATATCATAATTCAACAAGGAGTCCTCAAGAAACCATAATTCCAATAATGGACCATTACAATCATAGAATATGATCCCCATGAACTTGTGCCAACTTTTCATTGTCAATTATGATCATATTATATCCATCTAATCAATCATCAAATGCACCAAAGCACCATTTTAATAAGTAGCAATAATATTTTGCAACAACTCATGAACCAATAATATTCTAAGCAACACATGGGAATTATCAACAGACTATAATAAATCAATTTCATAACCATAATGTTAATCATGAATTGATGGAAGCATATGAGAAGATCCCCATGAATTAGTGCCACTTTCTTTTTTTAATTACTAAGAAGCATATGTGGTTGTCTAGATCAAAAACCACATATACACGTGACTTTGTTTCTAAATATCCACGTACAGAATATCAACAGATGATTCTTTATAGTCACAACTCCCCCTAAACATGACATTCATGTTCTTGTTATGTTAGAACAATTAGCAAAGTGAAGAGGCAGAAATTTTTTCTAACTTTTGTCTAAGATATTCAAAGGAATCACATGGAAGAGGATTGGTGAATAAATATACAACTTGTTCCTTTGAGGGAACATATTCCAACTTGCCTTTTTTCTCAAGAATTTCTCTCTACGAAATGGTATTTGATTGGGATGTGCTTAGTTTCTGAGTGCATGACAGGATTTTTAGATATACTTACGGCACCGGTGTTGTCATAGAGAATAGGTACAAGTTGAGGAAAAGTGATCACTTGAATGTCCTACAATGTTTGGATCATCCATAAAAGTTGAGTACAATAAGAGGCAAAAGAAACATATTCTGCTTCAATGCTTGTTAAAGCAATAGAAATCCATTTCTTTCTTAAGCATGAAACTAAGCAAGGTCCCAGATAGAATGCTCCTCCATTAGTACTTTTGTGGTCATCAAGATTACCTTCCCATTCTACACTTGTATAAGTGTGAAGTGAAAAATATGTGTTTTTGGGATACCATAGACCAAAATATTGTGTTCCTTTCAGATACTTGAATATCCTCTTGACTGCTTTGAGATGAGTTTCCTTACGATTTGCTTGGAATCGTCTAACTATGCTAATTGCATGCATAATGTTTGATCTTGTATTGGTAAGATAAATCAAGCTGCCAATCATAGATCTATATTTGGTTTGATTAACTATAGGAGAGTCATCATTTTGGCTGAGATTGCATCATGTTACCATTGGTGTGCACATAGGTTTATAGTCTTCCATTCCATATTTCTTTATAATCTGCTTGAGATACTTGGTTTGAGAAAGAAAGATACCATCTTTAGTTTGATGATATGGTGACATGGTGGTGGATTAGAGGTGAGAAAATGTGTGAATGGAGTGAAAGTGGATGTTGAATGGAGTGAAATTGGATGTATCTTAAGGATAATTCTTAGGCCCAACACCTTGTAAAGCCAACGGGAACTCACAACTAAAACATTGTTATGAACTATGGAGTCATACTCCTCCACCATAGCATCAACCCAAATCGGTTGTTGCACTGCTTCCTCAAAGGAAGATGGCTCAGCCTCAACACATTCCCAGCAAGGGCCATGTATCCAGTGTACCTCTCAAGTGACCACCTTTTTCTGCGCTGAGAAGATGGTGCTCCCACATTCTCTCTCACATCCTCCAACAATCTGTCAGCCTCTCTTGTGCTCTTCTATCCATCTCTGGAAGACTCTGCTTGAGTGGTTGCCTCCACTCCTGGAACCTCTCCATGTGGCTGCTCCGCATTATTCTGAGGCTCCTCATCCTTAGGAACCAACAGTTCCTCCATAGCCTGTAGTTGGAGCTCCCTCTCAAGGGAAACTCACATGGTCTTCTACTTATCAAACTTGAGATCTCTGTGAACCACTGTCCTCCAACTGGTAGGCAAGTACACCTGATAGTTGTGAGGTGTATCAGTGTACCCCACAAGTATCCCCAACTCTGTTGTTGGCTCAAGCTTCTTCCATGCATCCTTTGTCACATGGCAATATACTGATGAGCCAAAGATCCTGAAGTGACCCACATTTGGTCTCTTACCGAAGAAAGCTTCCTCTGGTGTCTTCATCCCAAGTATGTGATGCGGGCTTCTATTCTGCAAAGAGACCATTGTGTTGCATGCTTCAGCCCACAAGTGAAGTGATAGGCCTTGGTCATGCAGCATTGCCCCTACTACCCCTACAATAGTTTTGTTCTTCCTCTTGGCCACCTCATTCTACTATGGGTTATGAGGTGTCATCAACTCTCATTTAATTCCTTCCACTGCACAGAAGTCCTTAAACTCTTGAGAGACATATTCTCCACCATTGTCACTTCTCAAGGCCTTGATCTTCTTCCTTGACTCTTTCTCGACAAAAACTTTGAACTTACAAAACTTTGTGAAATTTTGGTCCTTCTTCTGCATGAAATAAATCTAGATTTACGAGAATAGTCATCAATGAAAATCACATAATACCTTTGCTTCGTTGTGGATGTCGTTGAGAATGGTCCACACAAATCAATATGAACTCACTCTAAGATAGCCTCTGCTTGACTGTCTCAATCATGAAATGAAGACTTGGTGTACTTTCCCAAGGTACAACCTTTGCATGTACCAACTTGTTCAAGTTTACCTTTGGTAAGTCCTATAGATATCTGTTGCATTATCTTCAAAGCCCCATGATGCTAATGGCCCAATCACCTGTGTCACAACTCGCCAATGTCTTGGCTTTGCACCAATTCTTCTTTCGTACACAATCATCTACCTCTATTTTATAGAGATTCTTCACCTAAATCCCTATTCTCTTGGTCTGACCCGTGGCTATGTGTCTTAGGAACGCCTTTCCTTTACTGAAGATAACATCGTAGCCTTTTTCCTCCAACATCGCGACCGATACCAATTTCTTCTTCAATCTAGGCACATACATCACATTTGTCAAGGCGAGAGGAGGTCCATGCTCCCTCTAGAAAGCAACCGTGCCCACTCCTAAAACACTATACCTTCCATTGTCACCCATCTCTATGTGCATCTTGAGGTATTTCTCCTCCAAGGCACTGAATAATATTTTAGCACCGGTCATGTCGAATGAGGCTCTATTGTCAAGATACTAGACACATGCCATCATCAATGACACCATGCATGCGATGAGGGTAAAGTCCATTTCAAACTGGGATGCTAATGCCTCACCTTCCAATCCTTCCGAGGATCCCTTCTTGGAATTCTTCGATGGGAATTTAGTCACATAATGTCCCATCTCATGACAATTAAAGCATATCACTTTATACATGTCACCCTTCTTCCCTCCATGAGAAGAATTCAATTTGGGATGGGAAGCCTTCCCCTTCCCTTTCCTTGTCTTACTTGCTAAGGCCAGATTTTCTTCATCATCATCCTGGGATGAAGAACCATCTCGAGTGATCCTCCTGATCTCCTCTTGCATAAGATCTGACCACAATCATTCCCAATCTGGCAGTTTCTCCCTTCCATTCACAGAGTCGTGGTAGCTATTCCAACTCTTTGGAAGGCCAAGGAGAGTGAGGCTCACCATATCATTATCAGCAGTAGTTATTCCCACATTGCAAAGCTCATCTCTACAGGTGGTGAGGCTTGTTCAGATATGTGGAAATAGTATCGCCCTTCTCCTTCTTGATTCTTCGAAGCTTATCCTTGAGTGCCAATTTCCTCTGGTTGTTACTATTCTGGTAGAGGTCCTTCAATGTCTTCCACATTGAAAATGGAGTATCCTTCCCATGGAGACTCGAGACAATATGGTCTCAAACCCCCTCAAGGATGATTTGTCTCGCCTTCACCATAGATTTCTTCCACTTAGCCAACTCTTGTGCATTAGTTGAAGTTGGCTTTGGGACTTCTTGATCAATGAATTCCTTCAAGCTATTGTCTTCTAATACAGCCTCCATTCTATCTTTCCATGCTATGTAATTCGAGCTACCTTCTAAGGCATACTCGAGTCTTAAGCCATAGAACACCATTGGCCAACCTTGAAGTATGATATGAATTCGATTTGCACCTGCAACCCCGAACTTAAAAATTCGAATTCTCCTCTTAGTATATTGTTCATAGCTCCGATACCATGTAGAAAATTTCTACAAATCCAGCTCTGATACCATGTAGAAAATCTTTATGTAGGTTAACCCGATAATGCAATATAAATTAAAGCAAAATACTATAACCTACTTCTACTATCAATTTGCAAAATCTTAAAGATCGAGCTGAACAATATAACCAGAAGAAGAAAATTCAATGCACAATACACATGAAAATACTTTGGGGAAAGCCTCGGCTAAAAACCCCACACTATTGTATTATCATACAGATGGAAATACATAGGAATTATATAAAGCCTTAGCTCTCACAGCTAGCCATCTCTTATTACAATCCTCACAGATGCTCACAGAAAATCTTGGATGCTCTCCAGCCTTCCTCTCTACCCTCCAAGCTCCTATTTCCTTGTGTTGTTTCTTGTGGATGATCTCCTTCAACCAAGTGGAAACCTTTGATCTCACACACTTCAAAACTACGCAATCCTCGAGGATTTATCCTTGACTGCATGCATGATTTTTCTCTTTGAGACAACACTTACAACTGATAGTACGTTGTCCTTGACTTTAATCTCAATTGGGTCTTTCTCAGAATAGACATGCATGAGTTTCTGATGAGGGAATCTTCAGTTAATTGGAGTAGCACTAGTTGAGTGCATGTGTGCATCAACTGACTGTTAACTCTCTATTTGTTCCTCAAACAGTTTGGAACTAATTCAACTAGACTTAACTTAGTAAACTGAGTTAACTAATTACAACTCAAATATAACTCAATCTTATCTCCTTAATTTAAGGGATAACTCTTGCATGACTTCAGAAAGACTTCTAACTTGAATTTCTCTAACTAATTAATTCAAAATAAATTAATTAATTATTTCCAAGTAGTTGTTAAGGCTAAATTCGATTTTAATTCACAATTTAATTCAAGGACAAATTCGATTGGAATATTCTTGTTTCCATATTTCAACAGTTAGATTTTTCGAGGAACAAAAAAGAAATTCAATCATTCAATGAGAAAATTAACTTTTTAAGGAGATTCATCGAGAGAGATGACAAACATGCTGAAAAATGATAGCGAGGTAAGATGGTCTGAAGATGCCAAAAATTCTTTCAATGCAGTCAAATTTTCATTATCTACTTCTCCTACTTTAATATGTCCCAACTATACTTTAGATTTTATCATATTATCATTCACCTCGGAACATACTTTAGCAGCAGTCTTAATGCAAAAGAAGGATCAGAAAAATGAACAACCCATAGTGTTTTTCAGTTGGACAATAAGGGATGCGGCACTAAAATACAACATTATTGAGAAGTAGACTTTGGCTTTGGTAAAAACACTTAAAGACTTCTGAGTATATATTATGCATTATCATACTATAGCTTATGTTCCAACAGCAGCAGTAAAGGAAGTCCTTATGCAGACTAATCCAGAAGGCTGGAGAGGAAAATGGATAGCAGCAGTGTTAGAATATGATCTAGAAATAAAGCCAACAAAGATCATTAAGGGATAGGATTTTGCCAAACGCATGGCCAAATCTAATTTTCATGTGTTAGATATCAATCTGATCGCTGCCCTTTCCGAAGAAGAAGTAGAAGATTCAAAAATACATGTGTCAGTTATGTTCACTTCATCTCCATGGTACTCCGACATAGTTTATGTATTGCAGCATTTAAATCCTCTGCCATAAGTGCCCAAAGGTAAAAGTACATTATTAAAATTGAAATCTTCAAAATATTGTGTTCTTGACGGTGTTTTGTTTTGGAAATATTCGGGTGGTGTATTGTTGAACTGTCTTGTTGAAAATGAAGCTAAGGGTGTGATGATTGATTTCCACAAAGGAGATTGTGGTGGTCACCTCTTTTGGAAAACCACAGCCAACAAAATCTTAAGGGCTGGGTTTTATTAGCCTACTCTTTTTGCAGATGTGTATAGAATAGTAATGAGCTGCCATGAGTGCTAAATTTCTCAAGGGAAAAGAAAACTTTTGTCGTTTCCTTTCTAGCCAGTTTCGGTCTCAGCTCCATTTCAGTGGTGGGGTTTTTATTTTGTTGGAGAAATACATCCTTCATCATCTGCATAGCATAAGTGGATCCTGACAGCCATAGACTACTTTACGAAATGGATTGAAGCAATTCCAACCAGGCAAGCTATTGAGTATGTTGTCATTCAGTTTATTGAAATTAATATATTGTCTAGATTTGTGTTGGCTTATTGGGCCTTGACCCAGGTTCGAAAGAGTTATTAGCCAAACAAATCCTGCAGCTACCGGCCCTTTCGGCAACAGCCTGCAGAGTGCAGACTAAGGTCTCACCCAAGGTAGTAGGGGAGGGTGCTGGAACCAGGTTTCCACACCCTTGGGATGTCTTGATGTGTTTTGGAGGGTTGGCGAACCGTTCTGTAGCTTCGCTCTACTTTGCTCCCAAGTAGATCCAAAAAAAGATAATTCTTTAATATTTATTATTACTGATTTTGTTACATATCAGATCTACTTCTTATGGTCTTTAAGCAAATATTTAACAAAGATAACCAGTGCACGCAAACTCAAACCATAAACAGATATATAAACTTGAGATTAACCAGGTCCACAATATTTTCGAATCAACACAGTGTTTCAAAACCAACTTATCTTTATTCAATTTGTTTGCCAATACAACCAGATCTAACCTGCCCACTCAGCTGCAAGGGTCCGCGCAC
This sequence comes from Pinus taeda, assembly GCA_000404065.3. Taxonomy (NCBI): domain Eukaryota; kingdom Viridiplantae; phylum Streptophyta; class Pinopsida; order Pinales; family Pinaceae; genus Pinus; species Pinus taeda. Next base: position 43,958 of record APFE030996951.1, read on the forward strand.
ACAGGTGCGGACTCTACCAGGCCTCTGTGCACACAGCTGCAGAGCCTCTATCTACTCACCAACAACCTTGACTCAAACTTATAGATCTCGAAAATGTTTTCTTCACAAATCCAGAGCACCAAGATCCAAAACAAACAAGAACTACCTTTTACCCTTAGAGCCACGCTCTATTTATACATTCCCATGGTCTGCAGACCATGGGCAGGCCGACTTACTTCCTATTATTCTATACTATTTCTTGGGTGGAAAATCCCTTGACTCGACCTATTACATTTCGCGCTCCGTGTATTTTGGAGATTTACAATATTATTATTCTAACTTATAGGCTTTAAGCCCCAAAACTATTACGTGGGACCTCCGCTACCCAAAAGGCCCCCAACACAATCATCGTGACTCGTCCTGAGTCACTCGTCGGTGCAGCAATATGCACTGCCTAGGCTCCACGGTTCACCTTCCTATGAGTGACGTAATGATCCCTCTTTGTCTCCTACGATGCTTCTTCTAGCTCCTGCTCCAGTGTCACTACCAATTCACGCAACTGATACTGCTCATTCTACTCTGCTCAGTTAACACAGAACACCCCCTCATAAGACTTTAGCTCTAGCTGGGGTGCCATATATGGGAACTCCTCATACCAACACAGCCATTTTCCAATTTTGTATCTTTTGTATGCACTATCTAATGCAGCTTGTGTTGCAATTTTGCAAGACCATTGTTTCTATCCGCGAGATCCCAATCTTCAAGGTGCATTAGAGATGACCCATTAACTATAATTCCACCATTTGTCTCCGTATTTATAGCCTTTACCTTATCTTTCATGGTTTCTCGTCTAGCCCATGGGTGAGGCAGCAACATCCGAACCAGTTCTACTTTGTGTCTATAAATTTTCGGCACATCCCCTACCGTTGATGTTGAACTTTGCGCAGTGCTCACAGCTATCAACACTGTCCTCTTCAGAAAGCCCGGCACCTCCAATGGCCATATCACAACCCTCAGCCTTACTCCTTGAGCTAGATAATGAATAGTTCCATAGCTCGCGGGAAGGCACAATAGCTTACGGTTCTCAGAAGCGTAGCTCATTTGGTGGATGCCCCCCTGTGATTTATAAGTATCTCAAAATTCAAATTCATTGGCTCCTGCCTTTTCTGCTACCCTCATGCTAAGCGTGCAGTAGATTTTTCCCGATCTGGCTCGTACCCCGTCTCTTAATTAACCGTCACCCACTCCCTTTTGCCATAACTCAGACATCTTGTCATGAATAGTGACAGTGACGGTCACCTCTCTAATTTTCAACGCAGTAACGTATCCCTTTCCGCCAACCGCGACCCTTGTGATATATCAAATCTACGCACACCCCGATTTTCGCACAACTGCTCCCTAGACTGATTTAACGTCCCACGCTCTCTTTCAACTAGTTGGAGAGGTGAGACTGTCCTTTGGGTGGTTAGTCAGGCGATCGACCCACCCGTGTAGAGCTTCAGGCAACTACCATTTACTCTTCCTGGGAAGGGGTCTCCATTGAGATTAGCAAGCTAGTCCATGCCTCCATCTGTAACTTCTTTGACTACATAAGGTCCCAACTAGTGCATGCAGAGCTTGCCAGGGAATTTTTCGAACTTGCTATCATATAGTAATACCAGATCATTTTCTTTGAACGTGTGCATCTTGATATGGAAATCATGCCAAGCCTTTTCTCACTGCTTTTGTACTTGCTAATGAAATCCTGCCAGAAATCACTCCTCCTCCAATTCCTCCAGTTGCGCGATCCTCTCTTCCAAAGCCACACGATCTTCCATGCTTGTCACCACTGCTATGCATAAACTAGGTACAATGTACTCCATGGGCATGATGGCTTCCTTTCCGTAGAGTAATCGGAAAGGTGTCTGGCCCGTCGACTTTTTGCATGTTGTTTGGTATGCCCATAACACAGCAGGTATGTGCAAATCCCAATCGCTGCGCTACGCATTACATATCTTGGTCAATGTTATCTCCAAAATTTTGTTAAACGCTTCAACGATCCCATTTTCTTGCGGATGGTACGACATACTCTCTTCATGGTATATCTGAAATTCCTCAGTGAGTGCGTTGATAGTCTCATTCAGGAAATGCGTTCCATAGTCGCTCATTATAATTTTTGGACATCCAAATCACGTTAACACATTTTTGAACAAGAATTTCACGATTGTAGCAGTCGTGCAGTCTTAACCGGTTGTGCTTCCACCCATCGGGTCAAGTATTATATGGCCATGATAATATATCGTGCCCCCATCTTTCCTGGAGGTGTGATCGGCCCCACAAAATCGATCATCCATTTCTCAAATGGTTACAGCGTCATCTATGGCTTGAGCGGAATTTCATCCCTCTGCGATGATTTCCCAGTCCGTTAACATACGTTGCAGGCCTGACAGTATGCTTTCGAATCTTGATGTAGGGTTGGCCACCATAGTCTGGCATGAAGAATCTTTTGTGTTGTGGCACGGCCTACATAATGTCCTCCAACAATCCCCTCATGTGCTTCGGCCAGAATTTGTCCTCGCTCGAATTCAGGTACGTCGTTGCCCATTTTGTAGAGGTGCCCTGCAATAATAGTAAAATCTATTGCGCGTATCACCAATTCTTTCTTTTTCTGAATGGAATATCCCTACAGTGTGGTTCTTGTGGTTAACAAGTGGATTATATCCTCAAAATGGCCATCCACGATGTGCACCACACACAGCTATGCATCTGGTAGTCCTTCCTCTAAGTTTGTGGGTTCTTCATCGTTCACAATCTGGGACAAGTGATCTAGGCCTACGTTTAGAAGTCTCGGCTTTACGATGACTTCGAAGTCATGTTCTTGAAATAATAGCAACCACCTACAAATGTGCCCCCCCAACACAGGCTTTTTCACTAGGTATTTTAGTGTAGAGTGGTTAGTATACATCTTAAAGTGTCCTTTGAGCAAATAGTGGCGATATTTCTAGAGCGCATATACCATTGCTAATCCTTCTCACTCAATAGTGGAGTAGTTCTTCTCAGATTTTGACAATCGTCGACTTGCAAACGCGATCAAGTGATCAATTCCTGTCGCTCCTTCCTGTGTAAGTATCGTTCCCAACGCGATACATCACGCATCAACATGCACGTGAAATTCAATGTCCCATTTTGGAAAGACCGATATAGGGGCTGATGCCATCTTTTCCTTAAGCATTTTCAAACCTTTGTTACATTCTTCATTCCAGCAATAAGTAGCATCCTTTTTCAGTAATTGTTCCGTTGCTGTCGTGATCTGTGCGTATCTTTTTATGAAATTTCGATAGTAACTAGTGTGTCCCAGTGTGGCGCGCAGTTGTTTGACACTTTGCAGTGCTTACAGGTTGAGTATGACAACAATCTCTGCCAGATCCACCATCAGACCTTGCTTGCAAACCACATGGTCAAGCAAGTTTTTGAAGGGGACAAGGAAAGTACACTTCTTTAGGTTAAGCGCAATCTAGTGTCGTCAGCAAGTATCCAACATTAACCGTAAGCTCACGGTATGTTTCTTAACCAGCCCAAACATGGTCCAATCATCAAGATATACCTCTAATAACTTGTGTAAAATTCCTTGAATGTCGCTACCACAACACGTGAGAATGTTTCCGACACGTTCTTTAGTCCAAAGGGCATCAACGTATACTGAAAGCAGCCCCATTCGGTAGTGAAAATTTTTTTACTACTATCCTCTGGTGCAAACTTGATCTGGTGGTACCCTGAGAAGCCATCCGTATAGGAGTAGGCTTCCTATCCTCCCACATTTTCCAGTACCTCTTCTGTAAATAGCGTTGGAAATGGATCGTTAACGCATGCATCATTGAGCTTCTAGAGATCCACCCAGATGCGAATTTCACCTTTATGATTTTTCTCCTGTACCACCATAGGACTTACCCAGTCAGACTCCTCCACTGTTTCAATTATTCTTACTATGAGCATCTTGTACAACTCTTCGTGGACCTTCACTTTGTATTTTGGATTCAATCGATAACGCAGCTACTTAACTGGCTTTGCATTCGGCTCCAAGGTTATCTTCATCATTCCCAGGTCACCGATGATCCCTTTTAACTCTGTGATTTTAGTCGGGAATAAGTCTTGATACTCTTGAAGTAATTCGATGACCTTTTCCACCGTGGCATCGTCCCAATAGTCCCCAAGCATTGCATACTTCAGTTCTTTCTACGTTCCGATGTTTACTTGTTTCGTCTTCAACGATGCAGTGATGTTTCTAGGGTCGTCCTCATCATCTACCTGCACATTGTAACATTCCAGGGCTTAGCTCAACTGTCTCGACCAGTTTGGTTGCACAATTTCTTCTAGTTCCAGTGGCATTTTGAAGATAGCAACTTTCACCAGCTGCAACACGTCGTCCACAGTATCCATTCATTGATCTTCAAAGAGGAATGTTAACAAAAAACCTTCGTACAAGACATCCCATTCGCCTGTATCGTGTTGGAGCTCTATTTCAATATACCAGTTCCTTCGAATGACATTCACGGTATGATAAAATAAGTGTACCCACTCTAGTTGAGGCTCTTCTCCATAAGCTTGGACCCATCTGGTAAGGTGCATGCATAGATCATCACGTCCATCATATTTCTCAGTTATTCGTAGTTCCAAGTTCCCAAATCTTATCTGCATCATGCGCCTACAACCACGCCAATCGTCGAAAGTTCCTTCATGAGTGCCCCACCAACTTACAGGCTTCGCGCGCAATTCCCATCATAACGCATCAAACCGTTGGTGCTCTGGAACCACACTTTTAAATTTGGTTAGGAATTCATCTACTGTTGTGATCCCATCATACATTGCCAGTTTTCGATCCTGTTCTTTGACACAATATAGCGACTTAGTCATCATATTGCAGTTTAACGTGGTTACCCCGTTCAACCGATTATGCCACCACTCATCTTCCTCATCTGAATCTTCAGTGCAAGACTCTGCATGCCCCCACGATATTCTTCCTTCCGTAGTTGGATTGACCCAATCTTGATCTCATGTGGTAATTTTGTAGATACACTCTAAGTTATCATCACTTCCTTCGTCGCGCACAGGTTCAACGTAACGCGGTCCTTCAGCCAAGTCTAGCGGAATGACTACGCAGAGTGACTTCTTCTCAAATATCATTTTCTGCTTCTTTAAATTAATAACCCCATTCATATAGGTGGCCCAATCTATCCCTAAAAATGTAGGGTAAGGGCTACTTTCATCCATGATTTCTATTACCTCAAAGTCTGTTCGGGTGCTTGCACCTTCTATATCTATTGTAATTCCTTGTAGTCTTCCCATGGGCAGGACCTTTTGTTGATTTTCCATCCACAATTGAATAGGAGACCATTGTAGTGTGGACTTGCCCATGCATTCCCAAGTCTGTTTAGGTAGTACATTTTCATCTGAGCCAGAATGATTTGATCCATCTCATAGTCGCCAGTCTGCACCGTTAATTGCATTTCCTGCCCAGTCCACGACACCTGTTTTCCCAATTTTTGGACCACACGAGGTTCCCCCAACCCTGCGCACCTAGTTATCAATTCTTGTAATCCTTTAACCACCCTATTTTCGCGAAGCAATTTCATGCATGTCTCTAAAAAGGTAGTTAGCATTGAGGGATCCCTCTCTGGCTCAGGTTGATCCTTATTACCTGGGGTAGAAACTTCCGCAAATCTCTTCCTAGCATCCACATCTATCCCCTTACGAACCCCGGCATTGTCCTTGGTTACTTTCCTCTTATCCTCCCTTATAGTTGTGCCACTTCTGAGCACCATGTTTATGTTGGGGTCTCCCTCGCGTAGTTCGGCCCTCGTCATTTGGACATTCTGCGTTGTTGTAGGTTGTGTTTCCCTCTTCTCCCGTATTTGTGCTATTAATGTGGGGCAATCTATCATTTCATGATCAAACTGCTTGTAATAAAGGCACGATATTTTGGTCGGGTTGGTATAGTGCCATGCATAGTATCCTGGTCCTCCGCAATTTTAATAGATTAGCTGCCTGCGACCCCTTCCTGGCCCCATTCCTCCCTATCCTCATCCAGATCCCTGGGACCCACCGTGCGCTATCGCCATGGTTGGATCCTGACCTCGTGCTTTAGTCTGCATCCTGTAGGCAGGTGACCGGTCCATTAATAATTGATAACTACAGCAGTCTCGCTCCTCGTTGCCCACCGATCTGCAAAAGTTGCAAAATAGCTACTGGGGGGTCTGGTTAAATTTTGGTGGTAGATGACAGTTGTCCGTGTTGTGCTTTCCTCCCACCTGACAAATTGCACACCAGAGCGAGAGTGTCGCACTTGGCCCTGCTTGTGCCTGTGGTCACAATAGCGTTGGTCCCCCTGCTGCCACATAGTCCACAAAGACCAGACAATGCTCTTTATCGTAACCCTGGCCTCTACATTTTATACACCAAACTTCCTCCTGGACCTCTAGCCGGGGCGCCTTTTCCTTTTTTAAACTCTGCATCTCTAAACATAGGTTTTGTATTTGCATGTGGATTTGCTGAACTCCCAACCACAGATCCTATATTGGAGTTCCATGCAACCTCATCACTATCTCTAATGCTTCAGCCTATGTTGAGATATTTTGTTGTAACAGCGCCATCCTCAAATGTGGTGTCAATGACACCACGAATCACGCGTAGTGCTGCACATCTGACAGCATCATTTTTTCCTTGCGAATTGTACTTTTCAATCTCTGATCTAGATCCCACGGAGTTTGGCCAGGCATCATCGTGATCTCCTTGAACGCTATAATCCACTGTGTTTCTAATTTTGACCGGCTAAATTCTTTTTTCAATTCAGCTCGGATCTCTGTTGTTCCCGCATTCAGGTGATCGCTTGAGTACTTTATATACCACATCAGTGTGCGGTCTTGCAATGCACTAACTAGGGTAGCCTTTTTTAGCTTGTCGTCCGTAACTTTGTGCGCTTCCCATACTGCCATCACCACGAACCAAAATCATTCTAGATATTCGCTTCTTGCTCCTTTGAATACCGACAACTGAATCACGCTCATCATGTTTAACTTCTGGTTTGCGTGTCGGTGCACTAGGACGTTCTATGAATTCATACCACTCTTGATTTAGTCAATCCTTAGACTGTTTCTCCATAGGATTCCAGTGTCCCGACATCAAACATCCCTTAGGCAGATCCTGGTCCCGGCAGCAGAACCATTTGTTGGCTTATTGCGCCCTGACCCAGGTTCGAAAGAGTTATTAGCCAAAAAAATCCCGCAGCTACCAACCCTTTTAGTAACAACCCACAAAGTGCGGACTGGCGTCTCACTCTAGGTAGCAGGGGAGGGTGCTGGAACCAATTTTCTGCACCCTTGGGATGTCTTGATGTGGTCTAGAGGGTTGGCGAACCATTCTGTAGCTTCGCTCTACTCTACTCCCACGTAGATCCAAAACAAGATAATTCCTTAATATTTATTATTACTAAGTTTGCTATAGATCAGATCTATTTCTTACGGTCTTTAAGCAAACATTTAACAAAGATAACCAGTGCGTGCACTTAGAAACTCAAACCATGAACAGATATATAAACTTGAGATTAACCAGGTCCACAATATTTCCGAATCAACATAGTATTTCAGAACCAACTTATCTTTATTCAATTTGTTCGCCAATACAACCAGATCTACCCTGCGCACTCAGCTGCAGGGATTCGTGCACACGGCTACGGACTCTACCAGGCCTCTACACACACAGTTGCAGAGCCTCTATCTACTCACCAACCACCTTGACTCGAACTTACAAACACCGAAAATACTGTCTTCACAAACCCATAGCACCAAGATCCAAAACAAACAAGAACTACCTTTTACCCTTAGAGCCACGCTCTATTGGGCAGGTCGACTTAATTCCTATTATTCTATATTATTTCTTGGGTGGACAACCCTTTGACTCGATCTATTACATTTCGTGCTCTGCATATTTTGGAGATTTACAATATTATTATCCTAACTTATAGGATTTAAGACCCAAAACTGTTACGCGGGACCTTAGCTACCCAACAATTTGGCTGCCCGCAAAAAATAATCACTCACAACTTTGTTGCTTTCAAGTCCAACAAGATGGTGGAATTTTGTGAAAAGTACCATATTATGTTGGGGAATTCTACCACTTATTACCCACAAGGGAATGGGCTCGCTGAATCCTCTAACAAATCTCTGATCAACATCATTAAGAAAGTTTTGAAGGTCAATAAAAAGAACTGGCACAAAAAGCTCAATTCTTTATTGGTGGACAGAGTCAGTACTAAAAAATCCATAGGCATGTATCCTTTCAGTTGGTTTACAAGGTTGATAATTTTTTTCCTTCATCTCTCATTGTTCCTGTCATGAAACTTCTATAGGAACTAAGCAGCGAAGCGAATGATGTGCAGCGGAGGATAAGTCAAATGATCCATTTACAACAAAATAGGGAAGAAGTATTTCAAAATACTTCCAAGCTTCAGGAAAGGATTAAAAATATTTATGACCGCAAGACCAAAGAAGACAACCTCAACATGGGTGATGTGGTTCTTCATTGGGATGCATGGAATGAAGAGGGGAAAACACGGCAAGTTTGAAAACCTATGCAAGGGACCATACAAAATCTCAGCCTTCAGAGGGGAGAATGCTTATGTGTTGGAAGAAATGAATGGCCAAAGTTATTCGGGAGGAGAAATAAATGGTAGGCTTCTCAGGCACTACTACATCTGAAGAAATTTTTGGAAATTTTCACGATCATTGTATTTACCAATTTACATTTCATGTCAGAGTTTGCAGTGGCTATCTTACGATTTTGAAGCCCGAGGAGAAGGCCATAAGACTTCTTGATCAGCTTCTAGTTTAAATTTTTTGTTTGCTTTTTTTATTGTTTGTAAAAGTTAGTCAGTCAGTTTTCATATTCAAGTTAGGTTTTGCATTTTGACTCTATGCCCAATGAATAAGGCTACTAGGTCTACAGTGTTCTTGACATCTCCTATGGAGCTATCATCCTCAGCTCAAGCCAATGTTAGTTTCAATCATTTTTTCCTTCCACCAGTGATCAAATGTTCTCTTTCAAAATTTCCATTAGGGTTTAAGGTCAATTTTTTGTCATTTCACTAGGTCTTCCATTCAAAAACTTTGGTCACTGGTTAGTGTGTCTAGGGTTATTTCCACTCCATCAAGATTTCCATGTCTAGTCACTACCATCACTTAGTTGGATGTGCCATCATTAAAAAAATCACCATCATCACTTCAGTCATGTCACCATGGTCTTCATTCAGCTCAATGTCTCCATTAGGTCATTAGGGTTTCAACATCACTAAAACTCTCATTTCATACATAAAATCTGGCAAAGGAGGAGTCGTAATAAGAAAGTCTCTTTAATAAATTTTGATAACAAATGTAATTTTATGTTTTCATACGTAATAACTACTTCAAAGTTCCAAGTTCCAAAGGCTACAGTTCAGAGTTCCAAAAAAATATTCAATGTCTCGAAAAAGCCATAAAGTTACCAAGTTTCAAATACCAAATGTCATAAAGTGTCAAGGGTCCAAATTTAAGTTTAAAAGGGTAATATGAGTTGTTTTTTAACTCATTTGCGCTTTCAAAATTTCAAGCATCTCTCAGTTATCGTCGTGCAGGAAGAAAACTTTGTGAAAATTGAGGGTTTTGTTGTATTCTTTGAGAAATGTGACCTTTTTGTCGGGAAATGTGACCCTTTTAAGTGAAGCATGACCTTTTTGTGGAAGAGCATGACCTTTCTGTGGAAGAGTGTGACCCTTCTATGGAAGAGCACGACCCTTCTATGCAAGAGCGCGACCCTTTCAAAATAAGTGCAACCTTTCTGAGCAAGAGCGGCCACAGCACCACTCTTTACGAAATTCATAGTATATGAATTTCTTCATGGTTTCAAGGGGATTTTCGATTTCTTCACACTTCCAAAGATCATTCGGACTCTTAAATCCTCTGCATACAGTAAGTGACCATCTACACCATGATTTCAAAGATTTTTCTCAATGCAAATTGATTGTTTCTCAGGGTTTTCTCCAGCAAATGTTTGGTGAATGAAACCTAGCTCCTACTAATTTACCATTGTCACATATCATCCATAAAACCATAAATTTAAAATATCCTATCATTCCACCACTCGTTTTCCATTTATTTCACCAAACACTAGCCTTCCATTACGTTTTCACCTTTGAGAAAACTCCCACTTCAATTTTATCAACATCATCTGGCTAGTGTTTTACCCTTCAACAAATTTAATGGAGAGTGAACGAGAGAGTGAAAAGAAAGTGCACAAGGGAGTAAATCATTCAAGGTTTGAGCCATACAACCTGAGAGAAATAAATGTCTCTCTATTTGCCCAAAAACATTTCAAAATTTTGGTTGTATGAAGTTTTGTGAGCAGGTTGTAGAGTTTGGTTCTCATGTCCCTTTAACAAGCCTCTTTGCCCAAAATTTCAACATAGATAAGGCTTTCATAGCAGGTATTGAGTTTAGTGTCTCAGCAGGTATTATTTCTTCAACCACAGGTATTCCAAATCATGGTGACATTTGGTTCAAAGGCATGGAATTTTCCCTTGATGATTATAAGATGTTCCTAAAACCTAATGTCAGAGAGACTTCTGGACATGTTTTTCCTTTTAGATAACTACTTAAAAAGTATGCCCCTCTAATGAAGCTTACTATGAACAATTTTACATGTGAAGGAAGATTCTCCAGATTATACAGGCATCATGTTAGGTTACTTATGCACTTCGCCTCTACAAGAAAACTTAATTTGTGCAATTTTAGGTCTAAGGGTGTGGTGAAGATGACTAAAAAAATTCACACCAGGGGATAGCCTCATATCAGCAATTTGTTTCACCATAGTCTCATCAATATTGTGGTTATGAATCAGCTCTCCGTCAAGCAAATCACTAGGGAAACCTTTTTAGATTGATTAAAAACTGCGCCTCTCATTAGCCCCATTGTTTCTCCTAACAAAACAACACCATCAGGGTCAAGGTCCACAAGGTTGATGAAGCATGGTTCAACAAGAAAATAGGCATAGGTTTCAGAGGCACTTAGACCTAAGGTAACCAAGACATTTAAAAGAGGGAACAAGCCTGTGTTTCCTCCACATATTGTGGAAGGGGACAAGCCTTCTACATCATCACAACAGGGATCACATTTACAGGATGAGGAGACTATCCATCATGACATACACATAGTGGACTTGGAGTCCCAAGATGATCTTCAAACCCTGAAACTAGTTATTAAAGAGAAGGATTCTCAGATCATGGAGCTTATGGACAATGTGACAAGAGCCAAATTCGTCATTTCCTTCCTTTAGAAATAAAATGAACAATTGAAGGCAAAGCAACTGCTTTTAGAAAAGGATTTGCTTAAAACTTGTATGCAAGAGTCCAAAGGTAAAGTAGTGTTGGGGCATGATGAGCATGATAAATAGGAAAAGCAGGTTGGAAGGAAGAGGCTTAGGAAAAACGGTCTCAAAGGAAAATTGAAAAAGGAAAAAGACCAAAACCTGCTAAATGAGGATTTCAATCTTGAAGATAGAATTGCTATGGAAATCGATGAAGATAGGGAATATTGCCTAGGAAAAATTCAATGGACATCTAGATAAGCTTCATGAAAAAGCTAACAAGGACAATCAGATGCTGAGGCACATGGCCCATCACTATCAAACAAGGAATCAGATTGCACAAATCATAATCAAGAAATTGAAAGCAAAATTGAAAGAGGTCCAAGACAAGCAAAGGGAATCAAGGAAAAGGGGTAAAAGAATAAAATTGGTGACTAAAACATCCAAGAACATAACAGCCAAGAAAAAAAAAAATTGGAGCAATCTGTAATTTTTTTTAAATTTTACAGAAAAGACACACAAAAGCGATGCACTGAGGCATGACCCTTTTTCCTTGGACATCCAAATGAAGTTTTTCCTACATGGATGGATGTATAATGATGATTACATGCCAAATATATTCTTATTTTTGCATGAAATCTTCCCATTTTGATTAGAGACTCAAAAAAATCACCTTTTTAATGCCTCTGCCACTAAATCTGGACTGGCGCGATGCTTCTGAGTAAGGTTGGAAGAATGTGTGTTTGGAGGCCTTACCATGGGTAATTTTCAAAAATTCAAGATGTTATGGAAACTAATACAAGGCTAGTTTACCATTCTTTCATATTTCCATTTTGACTTCAGACAGATACCTAAAATGGCTTCAAACAGGCGTAACCCTTCTATAAAATTTCTTTTTTTGTTGCATGTTGGTGCGACCTTTTTACTGACTAGCACGACCCATTTGGTTTTGGCACAACCCATTTGGTTCTGGCATGACCCATCTAGTCTGGTAACTTCTTGAGTACTAAATAATGGAAAATTTGAGATATTATGATCGATTAATGTTACTTTAGGTTTCTTAGTTAGTTTTTGCCTCACTTTATGGGGAAAATTGTAATTAAAGAGGATGCTCTCCTAAATTTTAGCCTAAATTGTGGAAACTGTCTCAACTATCCTAGTTTTAGGTGAGGACTCATCAAAGCCAATTATGATGAGCCTTGAATAGAATTTTCGACCTGATGAGGTGGCATATGTTGTATTTTCCTATATAATATGGAAGGGAATCTTTTTCCAAGGGTTGGACATTTGAGGAGAGAACCATTGTAGCCTGTATTTGACATTTTTGGAAATCAAAGGACACAATTTGCAGCTATTGTTTAGGAATTCATGTGCAATAAGTTTATGATGTTTTTTTTCCTCTATTATTACTTTATATGAATTATATTTAGCTTCATTTTCCATTCATCGTCTCTTCAATAGTTTTCCTTGAAATTAAATAGAATTATTTTCACTAAGCTCTATTTTGATGAAAAATTATTCTATGTTATTTTCACTCTTGCTTAATGAATTCATGTCTCATGCTCATTAGGACCTTCATGCTTCATCTGAACACCATACTACATCCAAAAAACCTAAAATACATCACAAAAGTGTTTCTACCTTGCTCTTTCATATCTTTGTTGATGTAATCCTTTGACCCTCTACCATAGCTACCTAGTTTTTCTCCCTTATCCAACAACAAAACCCTAATTTCGAAAACCTACCTGAGCTTAGCTATCTAGCCTAAAATCCTTTATCATCCAGTTGTTTCTTAGTTGTGATTCCATAGAGAGAGCCCTCTCTAGTTTGGTAGGGCTAACTACCAAATTGAAAGCTTGGTCTATGGTTAACTCCGTCGATTTCCTCATCAGCCTGGGACGTTGTGGGAGATAATAGGAGGAATATCCCAAAAACTTACTTTTTGAAATTGTGAAATGTATCATTTTTGTTGGTTTAATGGATACAAAATTGAAGTTATTGGCATGGGATCATAATATAGATAATGAGTATATGGTGCCTATGACTTTCATCCAAGCGTAAGATTTATTCATAGTGAATTTGAAGAAAAATGTGGTGAGGATAAGGCAAATGTTACTCTAAGCTTTCAAAAGGCATGTTGTATGGAAATAGATTATCAAACTGATGAAAAAGAAAATGCAAAAGGTGGAAAAGTAAGTTCAGATGTATTCATAAGTATGGATAACATTTTCCAGTTGGCGTTTAGAGATGGGGAGATATGGTAATTGATTGATGAGATTTTCAACATGTGGGAGAATATTGGCATAAAAAATCTGAAGGTTACAAATTCTAAACCCTTAATATGTACCAATAGTAAGACATGTCTTAAAATCAAGAATCTTCCAGATGATATGATTATCACACCTTGGAGAGCGATGCAAGGAGTGAAGGATGACAGACTTGTTAAATCAATATTATCTCATGTGAATTCGGGTGAATTATCATCAAACAAAATGTGCGAGGAATTTCAAAAGCAAGTTTGTTGAAATATTTTTACTTATTTTTGGATTATAATTTTCTTTTAAATATAACATGTTGTTGTTTGTAGTATTTTTTATACATATCACTATATTAACATTTTTTACTTTATTTATTGAGTCATAAGGTTTATATCAAAATATAAGAAAAGATGGTTAAAATATTGAATGAAGAAAGTTGGGATGATGTTGTACACAACTACCTAGATTCAAGTTCTATGGAAACACTAAAAGATTTTTATCTTGCATTCCAAAAGGTATGTTGATTTATACTTTCATTTTAATCATATGTAAACTATTTTTATTTTATCACGTATACATATATTTTTTTATTTCATTAAAGATGTCTAAGAAGGATGCAAATGGAGTATTGAATAGTTTCAAAACCTTTATTGGAAAAATTATGTTGGAAAGGTTGATAAAACAACGTATTAAGAGTGTTCAACTTGATCCTCTTCCTAATCATTACATTTGGAATGGGTTCGACACTATCTAAGATCAAATAATACAAGGTTATTGTGAAGATATTGCAAATCTCATACCTAAAAGGGAATACTCATTAGTTATTGTGTCCTCATGATTTCAATTTCCCAAACATTGGATATGATAGTGATCCTTATATTTTTATCATGATTTTAATGAAGTGGTTATAGAATTTCAAGAAGTCGCAACATCACCACTTTGGAAATTTGTGACATTTCATTCAGACACACAATTTGCAATGATATTATCAAGCTTAAAGGGGAAAGAAAACTCAAGGATATAGTTACATGGTAAGCCATTGAAATTGTATGTTTGATTTATTTAAAAAAAAAAAGTATTTATGTACATGTTAATTGAACTTTTACTATTTCATGTTACAGAAAAAAAATCCAAATCTTATTGGTTGCAGAGATCGGCTAATTATAAGTGATTATGAGTTCATTCATGTTGAATCTTTGACAAAATATGATAGTTATAAGTCTATTCTTTTGAATCTAGTAGATGGAAAGAATCATAGCCAAGTATTGGTTCATGATGTTGTTGTAAGAAAACTGACATATGAGGATAAATATGAAAAAGGAGAGATATATCACATTTATCAAAAGTCAACATTGATTAACTATTTTATAGATTTATGTTCAAATGAAGGAGATTGAGTTTTTTATTTATTCTTAGGTTCAGGTTAGTTTTATTATATAAAATTGGGTTTCAATATTTTATCTTTTAATTTTATGTGTTTATAATAATTTACTTAATTATTTCTTTTGTACTTGATGATTAGGTACACCACTAGCATGTTGCCTACAAAAAGGAAGAAATTGAATAGCCATTGAAAAAAGACTCACTAGAATGCAATTTTATTCAACGAAGAATTAATGATATTTGATTTCTTCCAGATGCAATGCAAGAAGTAGGTTTGAGGAAAGGGGATTTTAATGAATAATGTGTGGCAAAAAAGGTAAAGGAACCTCAACCGCAATTAGATGGAATGATTAGAAATGGATACTTTAGTAGATTTGCAAACATCAAAGGTCCATTAGAAGAAAAAAATGACCAAACTGAAGCACAAAATACTATGGAAGAAGAAAATAATGGAACTCTAGAAGATGATGACTGTGGATTATATGATATTGTTGATTAAATTTAAGTTATGCTCGCAAATCAAACTCAATTTTGAGAACTATTCATTAGTTATACTTGTAATGTTTTGACTTTGAGATTTTATGATAAGTATTAAATTATTGTTGTTATATATGTTCAATGTTTGCATTATCTAATTTTCATTTTAATTTTTATTTGAATCATTATTTAAAAAATAAAATTAAAATAAAATAAATTAACAAAATAAATAAATAAAATTGTTTAAATTTTTCTCATAAAAAATCATTTATTTGACATGTCAATGTTAGAAAATGTTCTCAAAATCTGTTATTTTTTTATTATATGTATCCAAAATGTGTATTTTTTTGTCAAATGTTCAAATTATTGTTTTTTAGTGAAAATTATTCGATGTACATTGAAATATTAATTGACTATGCATAAATATATAGAAAATCCTAACTTTTAAAATATTTACCCTTTTTTTAACTATGCAAAAAAAACGAATATTTCATTACAAAAATAAAATAAAATAAAAATAAAAAATAAAAAACAAAAAAACACAAATCTAAAAAACACTTGAAAATAAATATCTCGGGGAAGAAGAAATGATGACTAGTTCAAAAAAAAAAAATTAAAGAAAATTATCCACACTTAGCACATTAGAAAATTTAAAGTGTCAAAAGCAAGCCCCCAAAAAAGGGGTTGATGCTCCATCAACGCTTTTTGAAATCAACATGAAAATCACTAACATTTTAAAATAATGTTTATACTTGATACATAAGAAAATTTAAAATGTCAAAAATATGCTCTAAAAAAAGGTGTATTTAGAATCAACACTTTTCAAAATCTCATGATTTTTTGCTACCTCTATAAAGTGAGAACTTGGTATAACTCTTATTTGATAGGTTATTTTGTTAGATGCAAATGAAGATGAAGTTCCACTTGTACTTTCTGAGCCCATTATTAAACCCTAGGAAAAACTCATCAACAATAATTACATAGAACTGGCCTTGAATATGAAAAGCAATTGAATTTTCACATTCCAAACTATTCCAAGCCAATCCAGTTCTAGAGTGCTAGACCCCTTCAAGAAAATTCATCTTCACTTGCTTTAGTTCAAGATCAAATTCGTAAATGCCAATATTATTATTTATTTGGCCACATTGAGGATAAGTGTTTTGATCTTCAACCTAATAAGCATTTTTTAAATCATATCATCTTTCAAACAAATAGTCGAAATGTAAGAAACTTGCAAGAACAAGGATTCACTATGGATGGATTGTTTCTCGGTAGTAGTCATCAACAACCAAGAATGGATATTGGTCATATAGTAGGATATATTCTTAAGCATTCACACATCTCGTAACAACCCTGGTTAAAAATTAATGTGAAAAATATAAGACCACAGTTGATGGGACATGTATTCCAAGTTGAATGTTGGGAAAAACATCCTAGTGGGTGTTCACTTCGGTTATTATGGTAAAGGAAATTGGCAAAGGCAATGGAAAAGGCTTTGGAAAGGCAAAATGGAATTTTTGGCACATTTATTTATGAACATAATGGAAATTAGGAGAAAAGGAAGGTGAAAGGTCGCAGGTTGCATTTGAGGGGTAAATTGAACGAAAATAAAGGAAAATGAAGAAAATAGAGGCCTCGTTGATAAAAAGGTTTATGAAGATAATTTGGTAAGCTTTGGAAAAGTTTTTGGTGGAGCTCTCTCATTATTCTCTCTCTCTCACTCACTCACTCTTGGACACAAAGTTTTCTTGGACCACTTTGGCATTGGTGCAAGAAAGGAAAAGAAGGCAAGAGGAAGGAAGGAGCAAGGAAGGAAGAGTGGGATCAAGCATCTATAGCAGGATTCTTTGCAGGTATCAATTTGCATTTGTGTTTTCCCTACTAGATTCAACATGCATGGTATTGCATGTGTTTCTTTGTTGTTATGTCATGGATTTTTCCAAGCGTGATAATGTTCTCAGCCTAGCCTTACCATTTCCAGATAGCCATGGTGTGATGGGGTTCTCATGTTTTGATTGAGTTGGATTGCTGGATGGATTTGAAGCTAAGTGAGGTGGATCTTCGAAAGAAAGAACATATGGCCTAGTGATCCCTGGATCGAATTGTGGATTTCGGTAAAACCACTGGCCTAGTGACCCCTGAACTAGAATATGGGTTGCGGTAAAGCCAAGTATTGTGTGCCTTAGTGGGCCTATGAATCATTTGCTGTGAATGACAAGATATATGGTAAATCCTAGAGGTAGTTTCCCTTGATAAAGCCTAGATGGTGGAGTCTAGGTTTAGGGCCTAGTGATCCCTGGATCGGACTGTGGATTGTCATAAAGCCTAAGATATTAAGAGATAGGAAAATTCCTCATAGTGTGGGTGGATAAATCCAATGGCATCCATGCTTGTTTTGGCTTAGTGATCCGAGATGGATTATGGTAAAGCATGGTTTCTATTGATGAGGGTGAGGTGGTTTAGCCTCAGGATTCCCTGATTGGTTCTTTCGGTTTAAGTCTCACATTCATGCTTGGAATATGGCATGGGGGTGATTGGGTGAATATAGATCTGGCTCAACAAATCTATGGTTGGGTTGAATGTGGTAGTCCCATACCGGGTTGGATTTTGCATACGTTATTAAGAGATTCTCTCCTTGGTATCTTATGAGTAAATTTACTATTTTATATGTGGATTCTATGGTTGATTTATCTTTTATATTTCTGTTGTTATTATAATGGTTATAAGCATGTATTATGATAATGATGATGTATGGCTCTCCTCATGTTTTGATTTGTAAATGACTCAGCAATGTATCTATGACCTAATAGATGATAACACAGCTAATGATATAAGGGATCAATGCTTCTTAGATATTCTCAGATAAGTATGAGACCTCTATGATCATATATGTTGTTTACTTCTGTAGATTACATATTTGTGATATGTTTGACGAAATTCCTATCATGGTTAGTGGGGGCCCCGTCAAGTCCTTGTTCAAGAAATTTCATTTGTATCATCATTTCGTTGTTACATTTCATATCTGAAGTTGACATCTAGTTTTAGGTAGTGACATGTGCCTGAAAAGTGGCTCAAATCCCAGGGACGCAAGCAGAACAATGGGTAGATAAGTCCTTGGACATTGGCATACCCATGTTGTGGGAACGTCCAGAGCTTCCTCAATGCATGCATGCCCATATCAAGGGAGCGTCCCAGAATTAAATGGTCTAAAAACTCAGTGGGACCTAGGGGCTGGTTACTTGAGAGGTTGGGATGGTTCCTAGGAGTCACATTGTTGATGTGGAAGGTTTTTATGGTGTGTTTCCATCAGTTCCACTTCCTTCAGGTGACTTAGGAGGTCGAATCATATCATAGTAATTTATTTTCACATGTTTACCCCAGTTGGTCAGTTACTTGGGTAGTTGTGGGAGGAGGGTGTTACACATCTTGTAGCAGAGAGATTTTCATATTCTCACCTTGTATTTGACAAGGGGGAATATTAGTGATTGATAGTTATACTTCAAATTTTGAAGCCCTATAAATCAATAAGAGACAAGCAAATTAGAGCCAACAACCAAGGCCTCAATCTAGACTCAACCAAATATAGAGTTAGATCCATATTCTATGAGCATTATTTGGTTTTTCTTCTTCATTAAACCACCATTTAATAAAATAATTATAAGTCTTGCTAGAAAATAGTTTTTGGTGATATTTAAGGCACCATCTACACCATAAAATTACACCATTTGAGGGAACTTCCATTTCACATAAGACATCAACTTCTAGCTAAATTGGGAAATGTTCTAGGAGTTGTTAAGCCTTCAAGCCAATTTCTAGAGGTTGTGGTCATATTTAAACCATAATGTACACCAAATAAAGTTTGTGGTCGCCATTAAACCACCATTTAGTATAAGAATTTTATTTTTGCTATCCTTTTGATTTGTGGTCATCCCAAAACCACCAAATTCATGGAGAAACTTCATCAATTGGTAGTTGTCCACTTCAAGATTTTAGCTCTCTTCTTGGACTTAGATATACCCCTTCAAATTAAAGGGTTGAATGTTGGAAACATAATCCTTAAGTATTATGGAAAATTAGTATTATTCACTCAAGGGAATATGAAGAGTCATTGGTAGTCTAAGAGATCTCTTAGAAAATGAATCCAAAGGTCATAATATAATGTATTTATGTGCATCATATTAATGAAAAATGGCATCTCATGCTTACCTCATCATTGTGAATTCCAACCTCTTGGGTTACCTAGCTATGATCATATAATTAAGAGATAAATTGATTGTCATAGGGATAAAAGTGGAAGATAATGAGTTGGAACCTATTGCATGAAATGGGTCTAGTCCATCTTAGAAACCATTTTTCCAAGGTGTTTGTGCTCATGGAAGTTTACCCTGACAAAATTTGGGTTGAATTTGTCCAAGAAGAGAGAAGGTCCCAATCTTGTTTAGTAAAGCAAAAGGAAGTAGAAAACTTAGCCCTCACTAAAAGGATGAGGAAAGGAGACAAGAAAGGTCACAAATAAGTTTAGAACAAGCCAATGTAGGAAGGATTTGAGTAATTTGAAATGTTTTAGGTGTCATTAGAAGGGGCATTGTGTCAATAATCTTAGAAGAAGAAGAACAAGAAGGCCAAGCAACATAGGAAATTTATAGAGAGCGGATGGGCCATAACAGGAGTGGATGAGCTAGAATCCCAGCTTGATATCACCTTCTACATGGTCTCTTGTTTATCTTCCAACACCCTTTCAAGTATTGGATCATATTGGACATTAGAGCATAAAGACATACAAGGAAAGAGAGTGAAGGTGGGTGATGATGCTACGTATCCTGTGTGACAAGAGTGGTCTCAATTTCCTTATGGGTTTCATTTGGTGATTTTCTTAAGTTAAATAATGTTTTGTTTATATTTGGTTTAAAGAAAATTATTCTTACAGTTTCTTATTTGGTTTGAAGCTTAGAAAGTCATCATTAGAGATAAACCCCATGTTGTGTCCAAAGGGTTTCATGTTGGAAACCTATTTATAGATTGTAGGTAGATCCATTAAATCACAATGTTCTGGTGCCTAGTAGTACTAAGTTGTGTTCTCTTACACATGCATTTTTTCCACTTACACAATGGAATGATTCTTACCTTAGATAACATAATGTGGGGATTGTTAGGCTTCTATATATATAATGAAGGAGTATTCATGGGGCATGTTATTAGCAAGTGTGTCAATATTCCTTTTCCAAGTAGTGAGTAGAGATCAAGAAAGTGTCTTCAATTGACCTATTTAAACATGTGTAGACCCATGTCTTCCTCTTATTTGATAAATAGTTTGTATTATATCACTTTCATTGATGATTACTTTGCAAGGATTGGATTTAGTTTTTGGAGACTAGGGATGAAGTGTTCAATTCATGGAATACAAAGCCTTGGTTGAAAATTAGATAGGGAAGAAGATAAAATCACTTCATTAAAATAATGGTGGAGAGTGGACCACCTAAAAATTTGAATCATTTTGTTAGGAATTAGAAATAAATAAGGAGTTAATAATACCCTAAAACCCACAAAAAAATGGGGTTGTTGAGAGGAAAAATAGGTTT
>APFE030996951.1:73899-90992 GCA_000404065.3 Pinus taeda
TGGATTATTCATGATAGGATAGGAAGAAGAAGGGATTGTTGCATGTTGTAATTCTCAAGCTTTTGCTGTTGTAATGATTTCACAATTTGATGATTAATATATGATTTGGGAGTTGCTGCTCATTCTTCTCACCTGAAGTAGCCCAGCAGCGTCCACTAGCAGCTAAGGGCCCAGCCACTGGTGGATTAAGCTGCTGCTGTGTATTATATCTTTCCATTTTCCGTCGTGTGATTGCTTGATTTAATTCTTATTTCTTCGAATCATATTGCCTAACAATTTCATGTTTTTGCAGCGAACTGTTATAATATTTTATGAAATTGTTTTATTGCACAAGTTGAGATTGAATCGTGTGGCTGTTCTTTTCCATCATAACAGAGATTATTATCCTTCTCAACGTATATTGTTATGCTGCTCATTTCAAATATAAAGCTTCGTTGTTCTATTTCAATCATGGTTTCATTCCATTTGCTGTTCCATTTGATTGATATTCATTACAGATTGTTGTTCAATAGGATTGGTTATTCGATTCCTTTAATTCTAGTTTATTGTCCATTTACTTTGTTGTTCATTTATGTTGATTAATTGCAAGAGTTTGTTTTTAAAGAGTTTTCCTAGTTTACTTTCAATAACAGCTTCAGTTAAATTTTGATATCCTTTTAATTGCTTTAAAGCAAGACTGTCAACTGTAGAGAACATTGGTTATTGCTTCCTCGTTCCCAGATTGATTGTCTTGCTCCAGTTTGATTTTAATTGCATCAATTTCTAGAGGAATGAGTTATTGCTACTGTATCCTCGATTGATGGTTGTTTGAGTGAATGATTTAGTTTAGAACATTTCAGTTTCTTGCTGTTCCAATTAGATTTTGTTTCCAGCTTTTATTTACTTTTGGATTTTAAGCACTATACTGCAAAACATTACTCTTGAGAAAATAGCCGCCTCAGACTGAGTACACTCTTGAAATAAAAAGTCATCCCTGGGTTGACAATTAATGTGAGGTAATTAGGAGTTAAAAAGACACCTTTTTATCACTCCACAATAGGTATTAATTTATGTTTAATTTAGAGGCATGGGCCTTAATTTATGTCTAATTTAGAGGCCCATCATACCCCCCAATGAAGGTGTTGCTCATCCTCTGAGAAACTTATTGACCTCATTGTGCCTCATTCATGGCCTTAGTGGCCTCTCTCTTGTGCATTTAGAATCTTGGCTCTAAGTTCTGCAAGGACAAGCCCAAAAACATATTTGTGGAAAGAAAAATCATTGTTTCTTAAGACCATTAGCTCGCCTTCTTCTTTTCTTTTGTGGCCTAGATGATTGCCTAATGGCCTTGGAGTTTTCTGTTTTCATTAGGTCTCTCTTAGGCATTGCCTTTTTTTTGGGTTTTAGCACAATTTGTTCCTTTCTTCCTTCTTGTAGCAACATTCCTCCTTCCTGTAGCAGTCATTCCTTCTTCCTTCAAAGTCTTCTAACTGTCTGGGAGTGATGGGAAATTATGTAGGTTTGTGAAAATGGAGAGGATGCCCTGTTTGTTTTTTTTCAAGAAATTTTCAGGGTGAGACAGAGTATAGGGTTTGTTGTTGAAATTATGAAATGGGATGGATGAATGATGGATAGATAGTGGATATGTAGTGGATGGAGGTCTTGGAGTGCTGTGGTGGCTTGGCCTTTGCAAAAATTTCTTCTTTTAACTGTGTTCCCCATTCCTTGAAATCATCACCCTTCATAATTTTGTCTTTTCAACATTGCATGAGTGAAGGAGTGAGCTGCAATTAACTAGTTGAATATTGTCGAGACTGCTAACCTGTCCTTAGCTTATAAAACCTCATCTCTCATGCATTTACAACAAATTTCTAACAATAATATGCTCAAGAGAAGAGGTCAAGAATATTGAATACCTATACCTACCTGATGGTTGTTGGAGAGGCATGTGTGTTGCTGCTGAGTTGATATTGTTGTGATGTTAATGATGCAGGTACATCTTCTTGACTGCATTTTTCTTTTTTTTTTAATCTCATTTTGTTGATGTGCAGGTGTTGGGGGACCTATATCAACCTTCCCTAAAGAATACTTGGCATTTTGACCCATTTCACCATCATATTACCTCTTGTAGCTTCTTCTCGGCCTTCCTGTAGAGATCTTGTAGTAATTCAGAACTTCCTGTAGAGATCATGTAGTAATTCAGAACTTCTTGTAGAGATCATGTAGTAATTCAAGACAACCTCTTGTAGCAGACTTGTTTTGTCCATATCTCTCAAATGGTATAATGGATTGACCTAATATTTTATAAGCATGCTTCCATCATCATCATGCACCTCCTCTTAAACAAATATCAGCCAATGGATGCACAAATCTCGAGAAAAACTAAAAATGAATGAAGTTGATGGAGACCAATTTCTTGGAAACCGTGAACTAGAATTTGTTGAAATTGTTTGGGCATGTCACCATCATCCATATGCATCTCCCCATGAAACATATTTTTAAATGGATGCACAAATATCAAGAAAATTCAAAAATGGTTGTAGGTGATGGAGGCGGATTTATTGGAAACCATGTACTAGAATTTGCTAAAATTTGTTGAACATGTTACCATCATCAATATGCATCTCCCCATGAAACAAATTGGAAAATGGATTCATAGTTTTCAAGTTATGGCAAAAATAAATTTTTGCTCTATGTATTTTTGTTTCTTGTAGTAAAACAGAGCATTCCTGTAGTTTTTTCAGACAACAAGCAAACTGAATGGGAAAAGCTTGAGAATGATGGGTGGATGGTGGAAATAGATGAGGGTGATGGATTGGCATGGCCTTAGCCTTGTTGGAGCATTTGAGAAAAGGAGGAGAAAATAAAAATTTGACTTCTTTTGATTAGGCTTGACCAATTTTTTCTTTTGGTACCAACTTGTTTTTGTTGCTTGCAGATGTTGGAGAGTACATGCATTCATCAAAGAGACACATGGGGAAAAGAATTTTTTTTTTTCTAGGCCTACGAGCCACCTCAAGGAGGTTTTCAACTAGTAGGTCTGCCTAGGCACCTCAAAGGAGGCTTTCACCTAAGATTTTTTCGTTTTTTCTCTTTTTTCTTTTTTCCCAACCCATTGATCGCCTCATAGAGGTTTTCCATCAATGATCCAATCTGAGGCACCTCAAAGGAGGTTTTCACATGAGGTTTTTATTTTTCTCTTATTTTTTATTTTTTCTACCCTACCCTACTTGAAAACAAAATCACTTTCAAGTATAATAATACTTCCAAAGAAGCCATGTGCACATGAAGATGACAGATAATCTGATATGTAGGCTTGAGATCTATGCTTTGCCATGTACCTAGATTTAAGAGACCAAATGATTTGACTTTGAAAGGATCAAGCATAGTTGAAGAAGAGAGTGATGCTCCATATTGTTGATTTTCTAGAACCAAACCTTAATATAACTTTGATGCCCATGGTTTTCTTGCTTATCTAGATCATTATTCATGTCTTCTTCTACCATGACCATCAAATCTTCCTCCTTTTGTTGATTTTTCTCTTGAATACATGGAGGATTTGATAGTAACTATGAGGGAGATTTCTCGATCTTTGATTTTGTTGTCTTATCTTCATCAAATGCAGCCCATGATTATTTGATCTTCTATTTTGAATCTTGTTCTTTTGGATGTGGTCCTCCAATGATATCAAGATAATCTCTATTTTGTAATACTCTTCTTGTGCTATGGTGAATACTATTGAGCTCAAGAGGAGATGTTTGGAAGTGTTGTACCTCAACATTGTAAGTGGGTTGAGCTACTTCAATGTGTGGGTTGGAAATGGTGGTACAGGTAGTTGAGTGGGATTGGATATTTGAGATGGATGTGGTTGGGGTTGTGGTTGTGGTGGAGGTGAATGACAGGGATAACATAGAGTTGGGTATGGAGGATGTTAAGGAAAATATTGAGGATATTGTAGATGGCGCCCATAATTTCCTTGCCAACCTTGTTGCCAAGATTGGTTTTCGGTTTGAGATGACCAATGTTTCCAAGGAAAGGGTGTGTTACAATTACTTTGAGATGGATATGCATAAGCGTGAAATTTTGAATTATGGTCTTGTATCATATCAAGTTGAATAGGTTGCCATGGCCCTCTTGGAGCTACATAACATAGCTGCATTGGCAATTGACTTGCTCCATTTTCCTCTTTGTAAACTTCCTTCAACCTTGATAATGACGGAAAATGTTTAACATCATGTTATTCTGCATGGATAAAAAAATTATTAGCATCTTCTTTTTCTTCATCTTGCATTCTTAACATTTCTACTTGTTTGGTTAGATTGCTAAGAATTTCTTTTTTAAAATCATCAAACAAATTTCCAAGTTTAGCTTGACTTATCGATCTGGATGTTGATTTACCTACTCTTTCCCTTCCTCTTGATATGTGTTTGCATGTTTCACAAATTTCTTCAAATGATAATTGGTATACATCACCTCTACTCATGAGATCAAGGAGATCAATCCACTCATCCCTAATTGTTATAAGTAAGAAGGTTTTTAGTGTGTCGGATCCTAAATGATGTAGTTTTGATCTCTTAACATTATACATGAACCTCTCTATTAGATCCTCTAGACTCTCATTTTCTCTTTGATTCATTCTAAATATTTCTTCTTTAAGATCATGACCTTTATATTTTTCTAGAAAAATCTTTTTCATATCATTCCATGGTCTTATTGAATTAGTCCCTAAACTCATGAACCATTTAAGAGCTCTATCCTTCAATTTTGTCGGAAAAAATAGCAGTTTTTTGAGTTTTTAATAAGTAAGCATAAGATCTACAAACAATTTCAAATTCAAAGAGAAAGGTTTCCGGATCCTCTGACCTTAGACCATGAAATTTTGGAACAAAAGATGAAGAGATGTTCTTCATGTGCATACTACCATCAATATCTTAAATGGGAAATCCGAGAGGATATTCCTCATTGCCATCATCTCCATCCATTTCTTCCACATTCTTTGACATATTCTTCTTCTACCTTAAAAAGTGAATGGTGATGTGGCTCTTACTGCACCACGTGATCAAATGGGGGGGGTGGGTTGATGTTGGAGAATTTTTTTGTTTTTATGATTGAATGAAAAAACTAATGCAATGCACTTTCTATTTTTGAAATGAAATATGCATAATGCAATTATTATTTTTTTTTGCGAAAAGTAAAAAATAAATGAATCAACTAGGGAAGCAAACAATGCATCCTTTGACACCTCCCCGACAACGGCGCCAAAAGTGATGAGCCTCGAAATTGCAGCAAGAATGTTGGAACTCCCAAGGCTATTGAATTTTAATTATGAACTCGGGGTTCATACAAACTTAAGAGGTATCGACACTATATGTGCATCATACAATGTGTCCTTCCTTTTCTTTCATGATGTAATGGAGTGCATGTACTGAAATCAAACCCTAAACTAATTGCAGAAAATGAACTGAAATAGAAACCCTAACCTGTTACAAGAAATAAAGTACAAGGAAAGAAACATATTATAATTACATTAAAATCATGAACTAAATGCAAAAGAGACCTAACTTAACCCTATTTATCACATGTGATTATTTAAACTAACTGAGAATGGAATCTAATCTAGAGAGTTTTAACTATTGTGTGCATGAATAAATATAAAATAATTTTTTGCTTTTTATATTTTTGCTTGAAAAATGTAAATTCTAATCTTGCCTGGTTCTTTGGTAGGGGAGACAAGTATGGAGGAAAAGAATTACAATGGTTTAGATGGCTTGGAGGGCAAGTAGGGGCCTAATCCTAGCTTCTAGTGATGATTTTTCTCAATTCAGGCTCAACAATGCCACTACAGGTTTTCCTACAGGATGTCTATAGGAAGTACTAGTTCCTACATGTTATAGACATATTTGGGCACATCAACCCCAAATTTATATGTCGATGTATTAAGGCTCATAAACCCTTAAAAGAGTTGTTTCATACCCTAAAGAAAATTAGTCATCTAAATACATCATTCCTCAGAAGCTCCACCTCAGAAATCATCTAGAAAGAGCCTAAACTGGACCCTGACTGCTCCACTGATAAAATGCGATGCATACTGACTAGTACACTATCAAAGTGTGATGCATACTATTTATGCCTTCTATAGGGTGATATGGGCGAGGATGGACAAATTTTTGGGACGGTTTGTTAGTTGGTTGCTCATGGAATCTTCTAGAAACTTCTCCTGTGCCACTTGCCTCTCTAAATTCGCCCAAGGATGACCAAGTGAACTAGGAAACCATCTCCAATTCCCCTCTCATATGGAACCAATTGTAACAAGTGGAATGACGCTAAGCAATCCCCATAGATGACTCACACCCTTGCAAACATCAATAAAAGAATCTCACATCCAAGAGATTAGGAGGCTGAATTGTTGTGAATTGCAAGTAAGTGTTGTTAGTTTGAGTATTGAGGAGAGAGCATTGCATTCTTTTTGGTGTGTTCTTGCTAAGTCATGAGGTGAAGAAGGATTGATGCTAGGAGGATGGTGCTGGATCAGACAACTAGGTTGTAATTCTCCTTATTATTAATAAAGTTCTTTGGGATTTTTTCCAACTGATTGTGTAATTGTGAATGCTTTCATTTGTTCATTATATATCTGATTCTGTAATGTTTATGTTGTAAGAGATCATGATGCTTTGATAGTTCTTTGTTGTTGTACTTGTGTAGGTACTCTCCAAGCGTGTTAAGTACAGGGAGGAGTTACTGGATCTGCCAAAAGAGTGAGAGATCAAGCAAGGTATTAAGCGAAAGTTCCAGGTTGGTTTCTACTATCTTTCTCTTATTTGTTACACATAGGAAAGATCATTGAATTGCTTTAAACTATTGTTTCTAGGGTAGTTTCCAAACCTAGAGGGTTAGTTGTTCAATAAGACACTAATTTTCCTAGAAACAAATTGGCGACCCCACTAAGGATATCAGAGGTTTGTTTGTTGTTATTATTTGTTCTAGTATCAATTTTATAAACTATAGACAGAGTCTGAAGCTAGCCAAGTAGCTTTCGAACTGCTCTTGCTCTGCAATTGCATAGTAGATAAATGATGCTTCAGTCTATCTCTGGTTTAGTTTATGAATTAAACATTTGACTTTCAAGCACATCTAGATGCCATTTTGGTAGCTCAGTAACCTCTTAGAACATTCCTTCATACTTTGCTTATCATTGTTCATCAAAACCAGCCTTGATTCATTGAAAACAACTCCAAATTTGAGCCAAAGCCACTTTTAGTTGCGCTCCCTGGACCATCGCACTGTCTCCCACTATGACTCAGTATGCATCTCACCTCCCGAATGTAGAAAGTGCGATGCATCTAAATTTCTATGAAGCCTAGGTGCGATGATTGACTGAAATCATTGTTCCCATCTAGGACTTGAGAGTTTTGACCTGTTTTTAGTTTTGTTTAGTTGTTTTGCTGCATATGAACTATGTCTCTTCACTGAAGCCTGCTTGCATCATTCAGATCAACCTCAACTTATATTAGGATTAGTGAATGTTTTTGTGTATTTTTTCCTCATTTAAAATCCTTTGTCGAAATGTGTTTTAGTCGATTTGTCACTTCAAAACAAAAAATGTTGCAAAGTTTTGTTTTTGTCAAAAACAGAAGTGTCGTAAATTCTTCCTTCCCTTGATAATCGATTAAACTTTTCTTCATGCATATGATTTGATTTGTTTACATTAAAAGTGTCGAAAGCATTTTTCTTCAAACTTGAAATTGTCATTTTGAGTTTTCCTTTCCCTTTGTGAAGAAAAATTGTCGAAAATGTCATTTTGAGTGCAATATTGTAGATCTTTTCTGCATTTAGTTTTCCTTTTTGCACCATTCACATTAAGGAAAGTGAAAACAAATATATGCATTTGCATTTAGCATTTTTGGTTTGTGTGCAAAAATATGATTTAAGGAAATTGCATTAGTGAGTGCTCTTTGCTATTTGCTTTACAAGCGCTTCTATGTTCTATCCTTTGTAGTTAGGATTTTCATTGTTCAAATAAACAAAAGATTGTTTATTATTATAGATTGCATCTTAGGAATTTAAGATCATAATTACATGGTGAACCATTGAAAGGAAAACTCTAAGAAAGATCAACTTTAAAATGAACTTCAATGAATCTAACAATGCTTTGGAATTTAACGCAACACATTTAGAGGTCTAGGCTAGAGACATGTTCCAGCATCATTAAAACTAGTGGCTATCATTTTCATTGAAGGTTGGGTGATTCCTGCTCTTTGATACGACAAGTGCTAGCACGGACTTGTGCTACCCGTACCATCGCGTATGTATTGGGAGACCACAGTAGGCTTAAATCCTTTATCCATAGGAAACCGAGTCTACCGCCTTATTGATCGCAATACACTGAACACAACATTCGGGAAGATTGACTGTTGTACATAAGTCCTTGGTAATTCCTCTTTAATTTATCACCAAGGTGTATATTGCAGTTTTGCGATTGGTTTGGTAAACCCTTTGTCTAGATTCTCCAGAGTAGCCACTTTCGTTCTTTTTTGACTCTCTAAAATAAAAGGTCCATCTGAGCACTTGTCCTTTCAGGCTCATTAAAAATCGAAGGAGACTAGAGTCATCTTTAGCTTTTTCTCAACTCTTTAAAACTGAAAAAGAAAAGTTGTGTCCAAGCGTCTTTGAAATTAATTGAATTCGGAATAACATCATCTTCCCTTAGTTAATTTTGAGTTGATCAAGTAATCTACAGTCATGGAAGAAGGTCAATCAAAACCCTGTCATTTGCAGAGATTAGCGAGTCAACAATCTTTGCCTCTGGAAGTGAAGCCAATTTGAACAAAGTGGTCTCTTTTAATTGAATCTAGTTCATCTAGGTTATTTGGAACTTTTTTTTCAACATCCTCAGAGACTCTAGTTGCTCCAATTATTTCTGGTACATCTTCCTTTAAAGAGGATGTTTTGCAGTTACCAGAGGACATTAGAACTGATCCTAGTGTAATGGTAAACACTTATGAACCTGAAAAAACTCCATCTAGAGTTGGTCCAGAACCCATCCTAGTTCAAACTGAGGTTACACTTGAACCAAGAGTTGTTCAAGAACCTCCTGTTGAGACTGGAGTTCATTTACCTGAACATCTGGACTTTGAGTTCCAGTATCCAGAAGGTATCACCCCTCCAACATCTGTCACTGCAAAAACTATACCTTCTTCGGCCCCAGAAATATTTTACGGACTTGACGGTCTACCTCTTCCACCTGGTCTGATTGCTATAGAGGAGATAGTAGAGGATCCTCCATCTAACACCCCATTTCATTTTGGAACTGGGATTAATTTGTATCCTACTACTCCTCAGTTTGCTTCTTTTAATCTCGCTTCATTGTGAGTTCCTGTCGAATCGTTAGGAGAACTTTTGGACAAGTTAACCATGTCTAAACAACCATCAACATCTAGGAATGTATCATGTGATGTAGCTATGGAAAAATCCATTGTTTCTACTCCTTCGGTGTTTTCTGGTACACCAGAGTCACACCTATACAGTGCACCATCCGTTCCGGTTGGTTACCAATCACTAGCTGGAACCCACTCAGGGGTTGCTTCAGCACCATGGTCTCCCATTTATTTGTTCAGATTTCAATCTAGTTTTTCTCACATAGAAACTCCTCAATTTGATCCTACATACCAGTATCAATTTGGGCAAACTAGTTATCAAAGACAAATGTATCCTTTAAACACTTGAATGCCACCATATGGAGAACAATATGCTTACTCATCGTTTCCTCCTTTATCCCGGGGACAACCATATGAGAGTTTCCAACAGTATTCAGGTCAAACTGGAATTACATCTAGTGGTTGGATACCAATGCTTCTAGATCAACCAAGGGTTGTATATCCAACATAACCGATCCAACCTATGTCAAATATTCCCACTACACCTGCTGTTATGATTGTGCCCCAATCACAAGCACAACCTACTGCATCTCAACATCAACTTGTTCCTTGTTCCTTCTTCCTTGCAACCTCAGGTTTCAAGAAAAGGGGCTCAAGTTTCTCAGATTGTTGTACAACAACCACTTGTTTCTGGGGCTTAATTGCAACCTCAAGTTAGTGTTCCATTATCTGGAACGACTCATGCACAAATGAGTATAGTTAATATGCAACTTGGTCAATCTTCTGGTACTGGAAAATAGAAAATGGTCCAACAACTGTGGCTGGTGCAATATCAACAACTGCAATTCCTGTAGTCCTAACCCCAGTTTGGAATTGGTTCCCAAGCTCATACTAGATTTGGTCAATATCAAACATATCAAGGATCTGGGCAACAATGCTTTGCCAGTTATAGGAAACCATATTTCCAAACTGGTTATCTACAACCACCTTATACTAGTTATATCCAATGACCTTATCAAGGTTATCAGCAATAGATGCCTTATGTTGGTATGCAAAGACCTATTGCACAGGTGATTCCATCTTATCCTAGGTATGCTCCACCCGCCCTGAATCAACAGTTGCCATTTGTAGCAACTCTAGAACTATCAGATTTGAACCAACTAACAAATGATCCAATTGCTTATGCCCCTCGATGACTGGTGATTCCACATAAACTCCCAACTGACTTTCCAAAGTTCAATGGAAATCCAGGAGAAGACCCATCGAATCACATAATGACTTTTCATTTATGGTGTTCATCCAACACTCTGAATGATGATTTGATTAGACTTCATCTTTTCCAGAGAATGCGCTAACTGGTCCAACCACAAAATGGTATATTGAATTACCTAGAGCTTCTTTTGATAACTTCACCATTCTTGCCACTACCTTTTTAACCCACTTTCAGTTGCCTATCAAGTACGAAACTGGAACAGAACTTCTTACCAACTTTAAATAGACCACTTCCACTCACATATCTAATCATATGCATGAGTTGCGTCATCGTCATCGAATGGTAAAGACGTACGTTCCTGATCAACTTTTAGTTGAGTGGTTTATTAAGTCCTTATTACCATCTATCACTGAGGACGTGGCAAAAGGAGGAGTTGTCACAGAAGAGAAAGTCATGGCTTGTGTCCAATATTTAGATCTGATTTATACACAATCAGGCACACTCTATGAAAAAATTCTTGATGCTCCTAGACCAACTTTTATCGTTCCACCGCATCCAAAATCAAGTAGGGACTCTTATGCCAGTGACGGCATGATCGGTTCCTCGAGCACACAAATGGCGAGATGACCATCTAGTCAAGCTCTTGCTATTTCTAGTCAAAATTCAAATTAATCTGAAAATATTCCTACCTTTGAGATTAATGTCGTGTCATCTGACAAGGGTAAAAATCAAAAGAAACTAGGAGGCAAGAAGAAAGGGAAAAATAATAAGAAGAAATAGGAGAATTCCAATCCTGAAAAACCTAAAACCCATACTGCAGCAAGGAAACCACCTCGTTATCCATGTTTGATATGCAACAAGGAGCATTTCACAAGAGATTGTGCACATCGATCTGAGGTTGCTAAACTTTTGAAGAATTCAAATACCTCAGTAGTATTGACAGACCCATTTCCGAACCTAGAAACACATATGGTTGCCACTGATAATGCTTCCACATCCCAAGTGCTTATGTTATCCATAAAAAACAAGCAAAATTATGTTTTGGTATCGAAAGGGAATAAAGATTACGGGAATCCATCATCGTCGAACAACCAAGCTATTGATCAACCTAGTTCTTCGACTACGACTTCACCGGAAGTTGTTCCACTGATTATTCCTGAATTAACAATTAAGCTACCAAAAGGAGTTGTACATAAATCGACATTTAATCCTCGTGCTTGAGCAGCCCAAAATTATAATATAGTGGAGGATCTGGCTCAATCACCTTCCGCTATGTCGACACTTGAGGTATTGCAACATTGTCCCTCCCAAAATTAGGCTTTTTTATCAGCAATAGGTGGGATCGATCTTATAGATTCCAATCTTGTGGTCTTTAATCATACAGGATATACACCATAGTTACCAACACAACTAGCTTTCCTTATACAGATAAAAGCCCTCAATAAAAATGTTCATCGAACAATCATTGATGAGGGGGAATCTACCTGTATTATGTCAATTATTTGCTGGAAAACTCTCGGTTCACCACCCTTGTCACGATCACCAACAACACTAGAAGCTTTCGATGGAAGAACGTACACTCCATATGGGATTTTAAGTAGCTTGCAAGTAGAACTAGGGGGAAAAACAGTAGATATTGAAGTCAAGGTCGTTGATTGACTCCTTGATTACAATATTTTACTGGGAAGACCTTGGGTTTATGTTATGGCTGCAGTTGTGTCCACATACTTTCGAACGATTGCATTTCCATTCAAAGGTGGAATAACAATCATCGACCAACTAACCATTTTTGCTAATATTTCACAAGCTACTAGAAGCATTCCATTGATACATGGACATTCAAAATCGCTTCAAAGTGTTGGAGTAGGTCTCCTTAAAAGATCCTTCCTTGATGGGTACTTTTTCCCTCCCGTCTCCATCTGGTTTTGTGGAAGTGGCCACAGTGGAAACCTACAACATGATCTCCTCTACATCATCTGAGTTTAAGGAGAGTTCCGACTATTTTGAAAGTGATGATCATCGCGAGGCGTTGCTACCAAGCCCAATCGAATCTTTGTAGCAATCAATTTATTGGGCCTGTGCGACAAACCTGAATCCGCACTCAACAAGTGTTTGGGTAGATAGGTCTTTAGAATATGGCACCTCTTCCGATCCTTGGTCTTGTATACATTCTACAGAAGAAGGAATTTTCCAATCAATGATGATAGAAGAGAAACCGTGGGAAGATTATCATCATCGTTCCCACCTTCAAGATGACAATGAGGATTATTCAAAAGAAATCAATCACCCTTCAATTGTTGATTTTTTATTCAGTTCTATAAATACAATCGATTTTGAGCGAAATATGTCTAACATTAAAGATACTATCTCCATTAATATTTCGACCAAACCTAATATTGTAGAGAATATTCACATTGGCAAATATTGTTCTCCATCAGAACTAGAAAATTACTATGCTCTTTTTCGCCAATTCAGAGATGTCTTTGCATGGTCTTATGAGGAGATGCCAGGCATTGACTCAAGCATTGTTAAGCGTGAAATCAATATGTATCCTAATGTCAAACCAGTACATCAATGGCTTCGACCTATTCATCCAAAGAGAGTCGCTGCCATTAAAGTAGAAGTTGAAAAATGTTTGCGTGCTGGCTTCATTTACCTTGTACCTCTCACTGATTGGGTATCAAATATTGTTCTTATGATGAAAAAACAAGGAATTATTAGAGTGTGCATTGATTATAGGGATGTAAATCAAGCATGTCCGAAGGACAACTATCCTACACCCTTTATCGACCAAATTGTTGATGAATGTGCTAGATGCGAAATATTTTCATTCATGGATGGATTTTCTGGATACAACCAAATCAATATCCGCCCACAGGACCAATCAAAAACCACATTTATATGTCCATGGGGCACATTCTCATATCATAAATTACCTTTCGGTTTGAAGAACACAAGGGAAACTTTTCAAAGGGCATTGAATTATGCTTTCCATGACATCAAGCACATATTTCAACCATATCTTGATGATTTGCCTGCTCATTTGTGAAAACAGATTGATCATCCAAAGAATTTGAGAGCCATATTTCTACATTGTCAACACTATAAGATAAGACTCAATCAGCACAAATGTGTGATTTGTGTTGGCTCTAGTCGATTGCTTGGTTTTCTAGTTTCTAAGGACGAAATTTGACTCAATCCAATAAAGGTTCAGGCAATCCTTGACATTCCTCCACCTTCCAATTTGCTATAGATTCAAAGACGTCAAGGGAAGGCAAACTTTCTGAGGAGGTTCATTCCAAATTATCCTGAGCTTGCTAAAGGTTATACACATCTTTTGAAGAAAGGGGTACCCTTCCATTGGGATCAGGTTACACAAGCTTCCTTTGATGCTCTCAAATATTCCCTGATAAAAGCATCATCAGTGTATGCCTCTGACTATCAAAAAGACTTTTACCTGTATCTCGTCATTGTAGATACAACCATCGGTATGGTTTTAATGCAAGACAGAATTGAAACTCCTATATATTATTTAAGTCACAATATTAATGATATAGAAAGCAAGTACTCTTATGTTGAAAAGTTGGCTTTAGCAGCCATTCAAGTAGTACAAATATTTTGACATTATATTCTCCTTCGCAAAACTACCATTGTGTCAGATTGCAACCCTATGACATACATTTTGTCATGTCAATTGTTGGGGAGAAAATATTCCAAATATATAGTCATCTTGCAGGAGTTTGAGCTGGAATTCATGAAATCCAAATCAAATAAGTCTCTTGTCTTTGCAGAGTTACTTTGCGACCTTCCCTCATCCTCCAACGATTTAACATCAGAAGCATCAATTGTGGATGAGACTCTGTTTCCAATATCGTCAAGTGATCCGTTCTATGGGAATATACTGGTCTATCTCTAGACCCAAGCTTTTAGGCCCAACACCTCTTGCTTTGAACAACGATGTATCTGATACCAAGCCAAATATTATCTGATCATTGGTGATGCACTTTATCATCGTGGTGTCGATATGATTTTACGAAGGTGCCTCACACATGAGGAAGTCGAAAAAGCCTTGAATGATTTTCATTCAGGTGATTGTGGGGGGCATCTATTTGGTTACGCAATTGCACAAAAATTCTTACGAGCTGGTTACTTCTGGCCAGCCATATTCAAAGATTGCATACTTGCAGTCAAAAGTTGCCATGCTTGTCAGATTTTTTATCGTAAAACCAGATTAGCACCTGCACCACTGCACCCAGTAGTTGCTGTTGGCCCAATGACAAAATGGGGCAATGATTTCATGACATGTAACTCCACCTCGGCTAGGAGGCATGCATATATTATAGTCGTTGTTGACTAATTTACCAATTGGGCCGAGGCGATGCCTACATTGAACAATAGTGACTAGATTCAGTGTGCCACAGGCTATAGTCACAGATCATGGGTTGCATTTTCGTAATCACATGATGATCGAGTTAACTACCAAATTAGGACTTTCCCATGATAGTTCTACTCCATATTATCCACAGGCTAGCGGACAAGTTGAGGCAATCAACAAAGTCCTTAAGCGCATGCTGCAAAGAATGATTGGAGTCCATAAATGGAATTGGCATTTAATTTTGTACTCAGCTTTGTGGGCATACCAGACCTCAGTGAGAAACGCACCCAGATTTACACCCTTTCAGTTGGTGTATGGTCTAGAAGCAGTCTTATCAATTCAGTGTGAAATCTCATCCCTCAAGCTCACAATCGACCTGCTACCTGAAACTTCTGAAGAAGAAGCTCATTTATTGGAATTAATCCATCTGGATGAAACCCGTCATGATGTCACATTGGCTAATGAAGCACATAAGAAATACATCAAGGCACAATATGTCAAAAATGTTAAACCTTGTGTCTTCTCAAAAGGTAACCTGGTCTTACTTTACAATCAGGATTCTGACAAATTAGGAGCAGGAAAATTTGAACCATTATGGATGGACCCTTACATCGTTGAACATGTGTTGACAAAAGGGGCCTATGAGCTAGTAGATATGATGGGATTCCACTGTCACAACCCCGAAATGGGTTGTATCTCAAATGTTACTATGCTTGATTAAGTGTAGTGAAACTCATTGTACATATGCTTTCTTCGCATTTTTGAGTGATTTCTTTTAGAGTTGTCATTTTGGTTAGGTAATCCACTTCACATTTGTTGCAGATGTCAAACTTTTTGGAACCATTTGTTAGGTATGCCAACGGAGCTAGTCATAGTACGTAGAACCTATCTTCTGCAGCTTGGGCCATCTTCGCTCCAAGTGGCGAGTTAGTGAGTTTCAGGGGGGATATGTATTGGTCGATCGATGAACAACATCATTGAGTATAGTATGTTGATTGAACTTCTCTTTGATTCCATTTCAGATGGAATATGCTGAATCATTGTTAGTCTAAATTCACAACTCATCATTCTACAACTTACTGGCATTTATTCCGTCCAGAACCCAGCTATTCATCACATGTTCCTAAGAGTTAGGATTTTGGAAAGACATTTTGATTTCATTCAATATCAAAAAATTTCTAGAAACTTAAACACATTGATTGATTCATTAGCAAATTATGTGTTAAACAGAAATTTGCAGCATATGTAAAGAAAGCATTTCACATCAAAATTTGCATAGGATTTCATCACTTAGCCAAAATAAAACTCCAAAAGTCAAAATAGATAGTTGTTAATATTTTTCACAAAATGTTTTGAGCCCAAGACAAAATCAGTCATCTGACCTAGAAACCCAAAATGAATGCAGAAAAACAGCCTAGACTAGTGATGCTGGTGATAACATGTCACTACCCGTGCTATAGCTGTGCAAGGTCTCCACTATGTCTAGGTCCCTAAGGACTACTCTCCATACAGCTTCACCTACTGGAGCATCTTCCTCCCATGGGTGTGCCACTGGTCGAATTGGTCCGATATCTACACACACATATGAGTTCATTTAGTCTTGGTAATAATCAAAAAATAAAAAATAAAATTGAAAACTAAAAGAAAAGATGTGGTCAAATCATTTTACCTATAGCAATTCACTGCTCATTGACTGGTAAAGCCAAATTCGGATCTCCTCAGAAATCCATCCCTACATATGGATACTCCGTGTTACACAGTAATTTGTCACTGTTTGGCACTGTCCCTGTTACCCCTCTCCTGCATCTTGGAGGACTCATTCCGGGACTTGTGAGAAGTGACAAGACTTGAAACCACTTGCATCATTCACCTCTGAACATGAGCTGCATCTGCCTTGAAGACATCTCCTGCTCCTTGCCCTTAAAAACAACCCTTTTTACATTAGCGCTGGCCCACTGTGTTATGTCCGCGCCAATGGGGAAAATCCTATAAAAGGGGCGCGCCATTAGCGCTCTGTCCCAGAGTCGCAATCGCGCCAACCTTTTTGGGCAAAGTTTTGAACTAATCAACCTCTAAAAGTTCTATCCAAATCATTCACCAACTGAATCCAAGTTAAGTGAGGATGGTTTGGCTTCGAATCTCCTTGAATGGG
>APFE030996951.1:92042-103739 GCA_000404065.3 Pinus taeda
GCATTCCAAGGCATACTACATATAGTATTTGTTTGCTAAATGTAAAGCCGCATTTCCAGCCAATCTAGCAAAGGTAAACAGAATGGTCCTCAAAGGTCGATCAATAACATCCTGAATATTAATCTTGCCATCTCTACTAGGTTGGGATCCATCTCTGTAGAACTAACGAATGTAATCTTTCACCGATTCGCCCCCACGAGCAAATCCTGATAGTGAAAGAGGGGAGTGTTATAGACATTTTTGGGCACTGCAACCCCAATCATAAATGTCCATAAACTAAGGGCTTCTAAGTCCCTAAAAGTGTTGCTTCACTCCCTAAAGGAACAAGGTTAGCTGATTATATCATCTCCCAGAAGTTCTCCACAGAAAAACTGCTCAGAACTGGTCAAAACTGGACCATATAGAATGCCCAGTGCAGAGGGTGCAATGCATATCACCTACTTAGTGTAAAGGGTGCGATGCATACTGGAAAGCCCTTCTGTAGGGTGCGATGGGCGAGAATGGACAAATGGCAAAGACAGTTTGCGAGGTGGAGGATCTGTTTGACACGTACAATAGCTCATTAGAAAGATTATCCAAGAAATATAACTTTGGGAAGAGCAAAATCGGTCCATAGACCCATGTTGCTCCTAGATTTCCCAAAATATGTTGTTTAGGGCCTCAAAATGGCTCTGGAAGTTCAGGACCCAAAAAACTGCTAAAAATAGTAAATTGTGCTTCAATTACGGAAACTAAAAAAACTGAAAGAGACAATCATGGGGATCCAAATGGGATAGGTAGGTGGCCACCAACATCCACCTGGATCATTCCTCCCCCCTTAGGAAGTAATGGTCCCCATTGTGTTGAGTTCCTCCATTTGCTAAACTTGGTCCCTGGTGAGTTGTTCTACAATCTTGGATGTGTCCAGTAATGGTGGGAAGCATGGTCGAGGGCAGTACACATTGAACACTTGGTGCAGGCGAAGGAGTGGAGGAATTTTATGCTCCAAAGCATTATTTCCCACAGCCTTAGTAATGGTGTAAGGACCATTTTGGTGTGGTCAGAGCTTCTGATGGGCTCTTGTAAGGCATTCTTTTTGCAGATACAACTAGACTTTATTGCCCACCTGAAGCTTGTTTGGTACCCCTGTGGTTGAGGAGAAGTTGTTCCTATGTTCTGTCATGACTGTATTCCTTTGCTGCTACTAATTCTACGTGGAGGAACCCTTTGCAGGGGTCATGGATGCGGTGACAATCTTCCCCTTACTTTGGGAGCGAATCAGATAGAAAATGAATTTCCTAGTCTGTGAGATGATCTTGCTGCCTTTCTTAGTAGAGATCAAAGAGGTGGTGGTAGGTGGGGCTACCTCCACTATCCTTTATAATGAATTACCCAAAGAAATAATGATAGCACGAGGCCTTGACTCATACACAGCATGTCGCCTCCACAAGTATGGCTGGCCTAATAATACATCACAAACATCCAGAGGTGTAACATCACACAAGACCTGTTCTGTGAAGGGCTTGATGCTGTAGGGAAGGTGACACTGTTGGTGAACTTTGAGATA
This sequence comes from Pinus taeda, assembly GCA_000404065.3. Lineage (NCBI taxonomy): Eukaryota > Viridiplantae > Streptophyta > Pinopsida > Pinales > Pinaceae > Pinus > Pinus taeda. The sequence goes on from APFE030996951.1 coordinate 93,589, forward strand.
TCTTCCTTCATGAAGCCACCCGATACTTTACGGCAACGGGTGTGGTGTAGTCATTAGGCCCAACCGCTTCACGACCTCTACTAAAATGAGGTTATTTTAGCTGCCACTGTTGACAAAGAATTGCAGCGGCGAACCCTTCATCCACATCTATGAGTGGAAAAGACATTCCCCCTCCTCTGGGTCTTCAAGCTCATTCTTCTAGATCTTGGTGATGGCAATAGTGACACTGGGCTCCCCATCAATGATCTGCTTCCCTTTTCCATTCCCCTTGTCGAGTTCTAACTTAGGGTCAAAATATGCATCTGATTCGGAAGCCTTCAACTCTGCCACCAGCGACTACTTGGTCCGACACTCACTTGTGTTATGAGTGAGACTCTTGGGGAACTCACACCATTTTCCTGTGTCCTTCTTCAGCTTCGTGGTGTTGTTCTTTTCTTACGGCTTCGATGGGTTGTCTTGGGTCACCCCGCCTTGGCTTTGTCCTTTGGTCTTCGGATTTGTAGATCCAAAGTCTCATTTCTTCTGTTTGAACTTCTGCTCGATTTGACAGCGTATTGGTATGTCGTGCCGAGTGAGGAGATACTTAGGAACTCCATCTCTTCCTAGATGTATTTGTGTAGGCAACCGTAGTATTTGAGTGCTAGATGTAGATCAGAATCTTTGATACCCAACTGTGTGCGAAGGGTATGAAAATTGTTTGTGAACTCCAACACATCTTGGTCCCTTCCGTGTCGCAGCGTGGTCCACTTTACGTATTTGTCCTCATAGCTTTTGACAAAGTAGTACTGCTCCTTGATGGCATCCCAGAATGAATCCCAAATGGGTGCAGCTGAAAATAGTGAGCCTGTGCTTTCATTCTTCTGCTCGCAGTAGGTTTCCCACCAGTCCTTGACGTGGGGGGCTGCTTTGAGAAGAGCAAAAACAATCTTTTCCCGACTCGAAAATTCATGAATAGAAAAATACTCATTTAGAAAATTTAACCATTTATCTATGACATTTGTGTCTATTTGACCCTCAAAGACGGGGATTTCAAAATTAACTTGTACCTTAAATGACGTGGCGTTTCCAGAGTAGCTGTTGGAAGCCGATGCGTCACCTCTCAGTAGCTGCTGAAGGATCTGCGCAAAGCTATCCATCATCACGTTCCTTTTCCGCTTGAGGGCTTCTTCGAGCAATATTTTGATAGGATCTCCTACCCCCTTGTCTATCTTTTCATTCGCATGGGAGGCCATCGGGATTTGCGAGCTTGGTCTTACAAAGGGTCGACCAGTTCAAGCCCTAACTCCTTATATCCCGACCTCATTGGGGACATGCAAAGGAAAACAGAGAAAAAGTAGACTACTCTAATACCACTAATCTGGATTTAAACAGGAACACAATAAATTACAAAGATAGCCATAAACATAGAGATGCAGTGGAAATAATACTTCATTTCATTAATGTAAAATACTGAAATATGCTTACAAACAGCTATGCAAATAAACCAGCTAAGGCAATGGTAGCTTATCTCTGAGAAGAGATGTGGTGGCCACATGCCTCTGAATGGTGTTACAATGAGGCTCGAAGGCCTATTTATTGTTGAGAAACAATCGAAAACCCTTCACATCCCAAAATCTAACCCTAGAAGATGAAACGCCAAATTATGGGCCCTGTTTGGGTAAATTGGTACATCAATTTCCTAGGGTCGTAACTTTGGCACCCAATCTCTATTTGACGCGTATAATAGCTTGTTAAAAAGATCTATCCGAGAACTATAACTTTGGGAAGAACAACATCGGTCCATGGACCCATGTTGCTCCTAAATTTCCAAAAAAACGTCATTTAGGGCCTCAAAATGGCTCCGAAAGTTCAAGACCCGAAAAACTGCTAAAAATAGTAAATTGTGCTATAATTACGGAAACTAAAAAAACTGAAAGAGACTGTCATGGGGATCCAAATGGGATAGGTGGGTGGCCACCAACATCCACCTGGATCAAGTCTGCTAGAAAATGACCGTTAAATTCACTCTTCATGATTTGATGGTCGGATTATGGCTAAATGGAGTGGGCGTCAGGCATTTAAGGCAAAATTTATGGATTATATTCTTGAAAATCTTCGGCCAATCAAGCATTAATGGGTTGAGTTTGGTGGAATGGTTAGATTTGAATTCAAAAGGCCCTATAAATCACAGATGGTTGTCCAGCAAAAAACACTTGGCATTTTAAAAATTCAGTTGTTGCGCTATCAGGTGCGTATGGACCATGCAAATTTTGAGGCTTTCAGAGTAAGTTCAGTGTTTGAGAGATTGTCAAAGGAGACACAAGACCTCCTGAATATAATGATGTCAACACCCAAGGAAGCCGCTTAGGAAATTGAGGTAGTAGAAGTTACCCCATAGAGTTCCGAAGTGGTAGTTGAAGTCCCTAAATCACCTAGGACACTAAGACCAAAGAAAGAGAAGTAGACTATGCTACCGGTGCGCATCTCACCAAGAAGCCTATAGAGGACAAAGCTCATTACAATAAAATGGGAAGGCCATTAATCTGGAAGAAGACGAGGAAGAATTTGAAGAAATCCTTCCTGATGAGGAGGATTTGGAAATGGAAGCTGAAACCCAGGGTGTCGACCCTATTACCAGGTTACCAGAATATGTTCCTCTACACAAGGGAAAATCCAAGGTGCCAAAGGACATAAACAAGAGAAAGAGATCCCTGCAAACTTCGTCACTCCTGTATGACATTGTTTTTGAGGGGCCGAACTTAGGGCAGGTTCCTGTACTAAAATTTGAAGATTGGGACCTCGCAGATCACGAGAAATTTCTGCATTTAGCCACTGAGCAGCTAATGCACCGACAGATTGACACGACTATTGGAATGATTGAATTAGATCCATAGACATGGCTCAAGGGTGTATAGAAAGCCAAACTACTCAGGCCGCTTTACCACCGTGCCCCAGTGACCGTCTTTGTCATCAGGCCGCTGCTCTGCTTGGCGCATGATGGGTGTTTATGGCTGGAGGAGACCATTCCCATCACAAACCACTTGATCCATCAGATAACATGTCTACCTTACTCATAGGAGCATCCAGCCAATATATTAGATGGAAAAGGTGGTGTTTTGACCCTCGCAGAAGCTATCAAGAAGAAATTCAAGTTGGAGAAGAAGAAGCGGGGATATGCCATCTCCAGCATTAACAACCCTGCAGTCAAGGTAGCAACAAAAATATTAGCAGGGAAGGTGATTCAGAAGTGTGCTATGGGGTAAAATTCACAAGATGAAAACCACCCTCAAAATTCATCCTGGGACTTCCAACAAACCGTAAGGTTATCTGCAAAAGGTACCTGTTACACACATGTTCATCTATCTGACATACATTGATAGGATATGGAGAAAGGATCACCTTTGGTTCTTTCTAGATTCGCTTGGGGATCTCTGTGCGGTAAGAAGAACTCCTCTTGACCAGTTCCAAGATGATTCCTGCACAAAAGAACGAAGCAAAATAATCACAGCATGTGCTTCTGACAATTAATGAAAGAATCCGTAACAAACATGTGTAAATGTGTAACTTATCTACTCAACACAACAAGCCTCAAAATGAACAAATAAATGCACAATATCACCGACACTTCGAGTAGTGGAACACAACCACAGTCCCATATTCAAAAGAGTGATTACAACAACCCTGTTGTATCAGCCTTCCTTATCCATTCTTCCTCTCTCTCTCTCCTTCTTTCAGCTAGCTCCTTCAAGAATATGACAATATCACAATAGCACCATGTACTATCCTTCTAAATGCTCTGACCCTTGTGCAATGGCCCTCTTGTTGCTTATATAGCAATCGATTTAGGGCTTCCCAACTCCACCTGTAGTTCATTTGGGTAAAACCATGAACCTGCCCCGTTTACCAACTTTTTCCCATTTGCCTCTATTTCCAGAATAGAATTTCTCCAAATATCTTGATTTTTGGAGTTTCCCTACTTTTCTTACACAAATTTAGGGAAATAATATCTAGATATTTAATGGTAGATTCGTTGGCATAACCACTTGAGCATCACTAAAGTTCACTAACGCTCCCCCTGGTCTAACAACAAGAGTTAGCAGGTTGACTAACGCTCCTTTATGCTTGTAAACAAGCTTTATAAAGTAGGTTTTCAGTGTACAGAGAGCGTTAGTGTGGATTCTGGGCCTGCAACTGTGGTCATTCTTTTAGTCATCTTGTCTTTCTCCTCTGAGTTGATTAGGGGGTCAATTTCTCCTATAACAGATGCCCCCTAAAGTATGAGATCAGAGGCAGAGATGATGGCCGAAATACTTTATGAAAATACTGTAGTTTCCTGTCAAAATCTTTGTAGAGAGAGAGAGAAGTTTCGGGTGATAAGGAAAACCTGATACAACAAAAGTACATATATATGAACTGCTAAAATCATGTCCTGAGTTGGGCATTCCCATGCTCAGTAGCTATGTCAGAGTAACTTTCTCCTCAGAGTAACAATGTTGGCCGCCAATATGGCACAAGGCAGATCCAGTGTCATAATAGATTATCCTGAAATGGTTGTCTTCAAAGAACAATATCGCAGCTTGGGAGAGGAAACAAGGTTGAATGATGCAAGCCTCTACCCAAGGTCTTGATTCCTGCATCACCGAACCGCATAGATCGGTACATGTGATCAAATGAGTTGACGTCAAACATGCACGAAATCATCTGGTTACTAGCCAATAATGGAGACTATTAACAGATGAGAGGAAGGCCACTGATAATGGTGATGGTCTCCAAGATTCACAGTGCAAATAGTGAGTGTGAAAGATTTTTTGTCATTGAACACTCGTAGACCAGGAGCCAATGATGAAAACCCGTGATCAAGCACAAGGTAACCTACCACTAATGTCTACAAGCACTAAGGCACTGAATGTGTTTTTGGGTTATCTTCCTAGATAGAGTGTTGAATTCGATAGGAAGGAACCTGTCGAAAGGTAGGCAATGACGTGTCCTATATCAGTTGACATGAAACCGGACAAGGATGATTTTGTTTTCTGAAGAATCTTTTGAGCTTTTTGGTCTAAACAATGTAGGGCATGATGAAAGGATATGTAGGGTTAGTTGATTGAGGAAACAAGTAGGGACCCTTGAACAATAGAAGGCATGACAACAGTTTTAACCAGACAGCACTAGACTCATGAACACTACAGAGTGTTTAAGATATGGAGATGCAATGAAATCAACGTATATAGGCTAAAAACTCATAGGTTGGCAAGGTTCATATTGAGAGGCTATCATAGTGATGGTTTATCTGAGGGACTGCCATGTTCAAGGGAAGAAATGCTTTCAAATCACGCTTCAAGATACAGTTGTATTTCCACTTTCCCCGTCTAATTTTTAATGAGTCCACATGGGTAAACTCATCGATCTTTTCATATTTAGAGAGTTTGAAAAGGATTGCAAAAAGAATGACTCTTTTCCCTATCTGATTAGTTTAATGAGCCTAGACAGGCAAACTCGTCGATTTTTTCATTTTTTAAGAGTCTGAAAAGTATCGTAAAAAGAATGACTCTATACCTTGTTTGTGTATTTAAAGAGTCCAGACTAGACAACTCGGTGATATTTTCATCTTTAGAGAGTCTAAAAAGATTGTAAAGGGAGACTCCATGGTGGTCCCTTTGTCATAGTTGTTAAACGAGTGCGACAAAAGGTTAATAGTATACCCATATCGGTTACTTTTCCATATTTAATCTACTAGACCTAGATAAAGAGAAACCTTTTTCCAATAGATGTCGACCTCATTTCATTACGAGTACGAGGTGGCAGACTAAACTCGTGTTTTGTCATGACCCTTTAATGAACTCAGTAACAAAAACTCAGGATTTTTCATTTTTTAACGAGCTTGAAAAAAGTACCTGAAAGAATGCTTGGGTCATCTTTAGCATGTTTAATGAGTAGCAAGACACAAATCGAGATTTTTTCAGTTTAAAGAGTGAGAAAAAAGTGCCTAAAAAGGATACTCTGTTGGTCTTTTTCAGTTTATGAGCTGGAACAAGATCAAAAAAGAGGTGCTCAAAGCATTATTTTCATAGATTTAATGAGTGCAAATGATGAAAAACTTGGGGAATTTTATATATTTTAAAGAGCGATAAAATATCCCTAAAAGTGCTTTATGGGTTGTGGTATATATGTTTAATGAGCTCTACTACAAAAACTTGGAGGTGTTTATATTTTTTAAAGAGCGATAAAATGTCTCCAAAAGTGCTCTATTTATCATTGCATAGATTTAACGAGCGCAAGGAAAAAATATTGGGGATGTTTATATATTTTTAAGAGAAATAAAATATCCCTAGCAGTGCTCTATCTATCATTGCATAGATTTAACGAGCACAACAAAAAAAGATCGAGGATGTTTATATTTTTTAAAGAGAAATAAAATATCCCTAACAGTGCTCTACCATAGTTAGATAGATTTTAATGAGCTTAACGATGAAAACTCGGGGATGTTTGTATTTTAAAAGAGCAACAAAATATGCCTAACAATGCTCTAACTATCTTTGTAGTAGTTTAACAAGCCCAAAGAAGAAGACTTGAGGTTTTTCAGATTAACGAGCAAGAAAAATACCATAAAAAGAACGCTCGATCTTTCTCGATCTCATGCTTGACATTAGAAAGGTCTATGCCATGCATTTCCTCATAAGACCAAGAAAAAACATCGCGGAAGTCCCTAAACGGGTAGGTGAAGCTCACAATTTCCTCATGATTGTGATTGGCTCCATTCTGTATGTTTTCCACGATGCCTGTCATGATAGAAATATCACGGAGCAATGTTTGTGAAATATTGCCCCTATTTCCTTCCGAGTCCAAAAGTTGGATAGTCATATATGGCGAGGAAATGATTTCATGTGCATCAAGTGATAGGATTTGAAGAGGCATCATGTCCAAATCAGATATCGAAACATGATTGTGTGAATGCTCCCAAGGTTGCTCTTTTAACCTTGTGATCTCTCTAATAGCATCATCCACTGATAGGACTTGATTGAGTGGATCGAAGAAGGAGCAATTACGGGAGGGGCAGTGGTACCGTTGGCTAAAACCGAAGTGACCGGAGATTCAAGTGTAAATTGAATGGCTTCGCAGGCCAATTCAGCTGGTGATAGTGGCATTTGTTCTCCGTATGTGTCAATGTCTAAAGGAGCCGGAAGGATCCATGGATTGGTCTGTTCATGAGGAATTGATGAAAACATGTTGACCATCTGTGGAACCTTGGGCAATTGAAGAGGGAAACAACCCATGAGGGAAGAAGTCTTTAAGAGACCAGTACCGATACTGACGTAAGAGTCAGTTCCACCTCCTACTAGGGGTATGGAGCCACTTGGTAATGGTGAATAATCAGGTGTGTAGAAAGACAACTGATCTACTACAATAACCTTTCCATCCAATGGAAATTGGATGATGCGAAAGACAGTAGATATGACGGTCATCATGGTATATGTCCAACTATGACCTAGCAATAGATTATAGTCAAGTTTCTTGTCCATGACTTCTACATCCACCGTTACTGTTTTCCCAGCCAAAGTGATGGGAAAACCGACTAAGTATCCTTTTAGTATAAAGGTGTGGCCATTGAAAGCTTTAAGGGAGTTTGACGACGGGGATAGGGTTGGAGAACCCAAGGCAAGCCAAGATGAATCTAACATGACGCAGGTTGAAGCACCTTCGTCGATGACAATTCTGTGTATACCTTTACCTTTCGAAGTGATATGCACCTGAAATGAAAGCTGGTGGGAAAGGGGAGGTTTACACTTGTCCACGTCGAAAATAGCAAGCATGGAATCCATACGGTCAATACCCCCAATAGCCGAAATTAAAGCTTTCCTTTGGCTGGGGCATGCCTATAATACTTCGAGCACCGACATAGCCGATGGTGCTTGTGCCAAATCCTCTACGATGTTGTAGTGTTTGGCAGCACGTGCAGATGTATTGTGCATTGTGCGTTGAAGTGCCCCCTTGGGGGGTCAGATTACAAAGTCCTCAACTGGCCTTTCGATTTTCCAATCGTTGGGTGGTGATGGGTATTGACTTGTGGATGGTTATGCTACTGGAGTGACAGGAGCTTCATAAGATTTGGCTCTTGTGGTGAGATCTACCGTTCCAAATGTGTAAATGGCAGAAATCCCTTCACCAGCTGAAGGGTGTTGCGAACCGTCGCTGCCCCCTGATGTGGGTTGCGGTTGGTTGGCAACGAGATTTTGCTGCTCCTGATGAGGAAAATGATTTCTAAGGATAGCAGGTGACTTACCATAATCTTTCTTGGTAAGGTAATCCGTGCATTCTTGAAGACGTGGAAAACGCTAGGTTACGTGATCTTCAAGATAGAGTTTGCACGAATAGTTGGTGCCTTTATCCTTTTCTGCATCAGTAGGCATAGTGGCATTTTGTTTCAGGTTGGGCTGCTTAGATGAATGCTCCTTAGAAGGAGTGGTCTTGTTTTGTTTCTTCTTGTTCTTGCTACTAGATTTTTATGTAGACTGCACAAAGCTAATCACAGTGGCAGGAAGAGCAGTCGTGTTGGTAGAGGGGTCCACTGCCAACTTGGCAACAGACCCACTGAGTTGATTTATAGCACCCGTGGACGTTGTGCCGATGATTTTGTCGGCATGTTCTCCAAGGCACTGAGTGGTGGGAGGATTGGGGTTACCGAGAGCATAGGGGATAATGTCGTAGAGAGTGCCAGACTGTGAATAAATTAAATCCAAGTGTTGGGCACAACGTATGGATTGGTCCCCTGTGACCGCACCACCTAGGGTGACATCTCTAGCGATTTGCGAGAGCAATGACTTACAGAACCAGTCTGAAAATCAGGTATGGGAGCTTTGACTAACCTCTGCCTACATCTCCATTCATGGATATGATCGGAGATGTGGGTGGTGGTATCTTAACGAAATGAAGTAAGGAGCTTCGTTCCTGTCTCATAATGAATAGGTAACTAAAAGTGCTTTAGGAATTCCATCGCTAAAGCGTCAAAGGTATTCACTGACGCACGTGGTAACTCAATATACAACTTTGCAGCATTTCCAGTGAGGATGCAGAGAAAAAGACGCAACCGGACATTGTCATCCACCATGGAGTTAGAAACACACCATAGATTGTAGGTGGTGATGTGAGTTCCTGAATCCTCCCCTTTTTTTCCGTCGAACTTAGGAATATCCATCGATATTTTACATGGTATCGGTGGCCATTGTAGGTTATGGTAGATGGGGTCCTTAGTCAACTTGTATAAGTTGGGGATATCCAATGTTGCCAAAAGAGGAAAATTGTTGGGTTCCCCCGAATCAGACCATTGTGATGATGGATGACCTGAGGAGCTCTGCATTCCTCCCATTGTTTGGTTCCCCATGGTGTACATGGGCTGCGTGGTGTAGTAGTTGCTTTGCGGTACGGTGTTTTAAAGTAGATTACCATGAGGATTTTGATACTGTGGTGTTACACAAAAAAGTCGTCACCTTGATTATTTGCAGTCAGTATGGGTCTATCATCACTTGTACTATCCTCCTAAGCAAGTCTCAGACCTCAACTCTTCAAAATAAGCTTTGGAAATGAGAGAAAGACATCAAAAAACAATGTAACTCTGGTTCCGCACTTTCTGTCACTTTTGCCTGCGGGCCCGCACCCTTTGTTCATATTACCTGCATACTTATACGCTCTGTCTGTAAAGGGGAGAGTGCGTACCCCTGTGAAAGTCAAAAGGCACAATTTTTATCTTAACAAACTCACTTTGGGTTAATTCTAGATGATTCTAGAAGGAATTTTGACGTGGATTGTTCGCTCCAAGGTGGTTCATGCATCCCAAAAGAGAAGGAGCTAATCCCTTGTTAGGAGGAGCTATCCCTTTGAAGGAGGATTCTATCCCTTTGAAGGAGGACCTAGTAACTTCCCTCCATTGCACTATAAATTGAGGCATTAGGTTAGATGCTAGAGAGGTTAGAAGCTGAACATTTTTGAGGGTAAATGCTGGTGAAATCAAGACTTCCTAGTTGAACTTAAGAGGAGAGATCACATACCTTTTTGGCTTCAATGGGGAGTGAGTGAAACTTGTCAAAGTAGAGGAGACTTCTTGTTGGACCCTGGGAGGAGCTTGTACAACGTCAAGGCAAAGGTTGTAAAGTTCTTCTTCTTTTGAATTAATACAATCA
>APFE030996951.1:105668-154015 GCA_000404065.3 Pinus taeda
TGGATTTTCTGGGGGGTTCTCTTCACTCGAGACGGTTATGTGGAGAAACTTGTGCCAGTCTATTCATTAAGCAGGTTGCCGGGGTAACTGTTCCAACCGCTATTTCTGTATCGAACTCTGCGACGTTGGATTTCATCACCAACTAGTGTTTTCGGTCTAGAAAGTTACTGTTTGTGTGTGATTGATCTCCTAGATTCTTTAGGCATGTGATTCAATTTGTTTGGTTCTTAGAGGCTTTAGGTGGTTTTCATTGAGATTTTACTTTGTTTGCATGTGAAGTAGTTAAAAGTATTTAACTGTGGCTGAATTACCAAGGCATTCCCATAGACTTTGGGGTCAATCCTCTAAGTTTGTAAACGTGGCTGAGTTACTGAGGACGTCCCGTAGACTTCGGGGCCAACCTCCCGAGGACGTGCCGAGCCAGCTTGAAGGCTTGAAAGTCCTCATAACTCCTAGTGACGGTAGAAGTGGGTCACCTGAAGAAGACGAATCTTCTTTTATAGTACATTCTAATTCTCAACCGTTAGTAATTTCAGAAGTTACTGGTAGTATTGCATCTACTAGTGATATAGGTGAAGAACCTGAAGTATCTGAACCTGAATCTGAAATTGCTGCTACTCCCATATAAGAGTTTGTTTCTCCAACTTCTAGTGGTCCTAGTTCGCCTAGGGTAGAAACTGTAATTACCCAAGATCTTCCTTATGGACTTATAGCTATTGAAGAGCTTGCTATTTCGGACATCGAAGAAAGCTTTCCTTTTCTAGAAGATTGACCTATCTTAGACCTTAGGGAGCGTGAATCAATCTTTTACAATCCACCTAGGAGCAGTGCTTGGTACTGTTCACTGACTAATCTTTTGGAAAATCCAGGACTAAGTTTTTCACCACCTCGTATTTTTTTATCACCCAGCACCTTGAGATTACTATCCTTTATTGAATATGTCTAGCCCGTCATCCATGTTTTCTCAATCTCCGGAAGCCTATTTGTATGGTGGTCCTTCTGTTCCCGCTGGGTATCAGTCCATCTCTCGTACTTTTTCGGGAGCATCTCCTCAACCTATCGAACATAAGTTGTTAACTGGAAGTAGTGGTTCTAAACCGTTGAGTGTAGAAGATATTCTAATGATGTCAGGTTCTCAACCTCAAGGTGGCCAGTTACCGCCTGGGGGGCAACCTCAAGGTACCCAATATGTACCTGGGGGGCAACCTCAGGGTACCTAGTATATGCCTGGGGGGCAACCTCAAGGTACTCAGTTTGTGCCTGGGGGACAACCCCAAGGACAGTACATACCTACGGGACAGTACATTCCTCAAGGTCAACCCCATATGTACCCCAAGGTCAACCTCAGTATCAATATGTACCCCAAGGTCAACCTCAGTATTAATATGCACCTCAAAATCAACCTCAATATCAATATGTACCTCAAGGTCAACCCCAGTATCAGTACGTGCCTCAGGGTTATCAACCCCAAGGTCAGTACCCATCTCAAGGTTACCAACCACCTTCTGGTTAATCATATTATCAACCCTACCCTCAACCCGGTTATGGTCCTCAATATCCTCAACCTGTTATGGGTCCATACCCCGAAACGAATTTAGTGTGGGATACATCTCAATCCTAGTAGGTCTTGCAACCGAATGTGCAGTCGTCATCTCAACCTAGACAACCCTTGGTTTCTGGTCCATCTCAACAACCTGTCCAGTCTATTGTTTAAACTTCTACACCTTCTGTAGTTTCTCAGTCTGGCCTAGTACGTCTCGTACTCTGCCTCAAATGTCTGCTGCAACTACTGCAACATCTACTCCATCTACCCCACCTTCTTCTAGAGTATCGACAGCTCCGATTTCTACTGTCCCTGTATCTACTCCTCAGACATCTTTACCTCAGTCTAGACCCACGGTCCAGACTTTGGTTCAGATGCTTGTAGGAAGTACGGTTGTCACTTCTCAACCTCAATTTAATCAACCTCTGTACCAAGGACAGTACCAATACGGTCCTGCTGCGCAGCAACCGACCTATCAGTATCAACCGTACCCTGGGTATACATATCAACAACCTCAGCAACCCTAGTATGGTCCGGTTAATCCTAGTTCTCTAAGAGGTCAAAATATGCCAAATGCGATTCCCATTCCTAGTTATCCTGGATATCCTCCTCTTGGGGCTGGTCTGCAAACCCCGAGTTTTAGGGACCCTAATCGTCAGTTACCGTTTATCACAACTTTGGACTTGCCTGACTTGATGCGCCTTACGAACAATCCAATTAACTATCTTCAGTATTGGCCGCCAATGCCACATAAGTTGCCCAGTGATATTCCTAAATTCGAAGGTAAGCCAGGAGAGGACCCGTTGAACCATGTGATGACTTATCACCTCTAGTGTGCATCTAATTCCATTTAAGATGATTCGATTCGTTTACATCTTTTCTAGTGCACTCTAATTGGTCTTGCGGCCAAATGGTACATTGAGTTACCGCGAACCACTTTTTATAACTTTAGTCAGTTAGCTACCTCGTTTTTAAATCATTTTCAGTTGCCAGTCAGATATGACAATGGCACGGAACTATTAACTTCGTTAAAGCAGTCAACATCCACTTACATTTCAGATCATATCCATGAATGGAGACGTCAACGGTGTTTAGTGAAAGTTTATATCCCGGATCAGATCTTAGCTGAATGGTTTGTAAAATATTTACTGCCCAAGATCATTGAGGATGTAGCTAAAGCCGGAGTAGTTACTGAAGAGCAAGTCATTGCTCAAGCACAATACCTTAACTTAGTTTATACTCAGTTAGGTACGTTACACGAGAAGATCCCCGACCTACCCAAACAAAATCAAATCGCTGTTGCTCCTTCAGGGTCTCATGCCGCTGATGGTATGATTGGTACGATTAATACCAAAAGTAAGAAGAACTCTTCCAAGAATTCTTCTCCTATCATAACCTTGCCAGATTCCCCAACAGGAGAGTCTTCCGCGGAACTTTCCACCGATATTCACATTGTAGAGTCATCTACAACTAAATCAAAAACCGGTGGTAAGAAGAAAGGGAAGAAGAAGAATAAAGCAGATAAAAATTCAAAAGAGAAACCCGAAAAAGCGGAACCAACTGATGAAAAATGCAAACCTCGTTATCCGTGTCTCATCTGCGATGAAGAACACTATACAAGAGACTGCCCTCATCACACAGAGGTTGCGAAAATTGTCAAAGGTTCCCAAACGCCTGCTGTCTTGAAGGATCCTTTTCCAGCTCAAGACAGTAAGATGATAGGTTCATCCTCCAGTGCCAATGAAGAATCCATATTGATGATGTCCCATGTACGGATTGCGACTCGATCGCAACATTATGGCAGTAAAAGTCCTGTTGATGGTAAAGAAGCAGAATCTTCTCATTCAAATCCATCAACCTCAGCTCCCGGTTCCGATCCACTATAGATCGAGAAACCTAATCCAGACTTAGTAATCAAACCGCCCGCCAAGGGTATACTTCGAAAGTCTGCTTTTAATCCACATGTGAGAGCATCTCAGAACTATAACATTGTTGAGGATTTAGTTGTTTCACCCTTAGCAATGTTGTCTTTGGAAGTGTTGCAATCATGTCCAGCACAACACAAATTACTTTTGTCGGCTATAGGAGCTGTTGACGTTTAGGACTTGAACCTTATAATCTTCGATCTAGAAAATAGTGCACCGTGTTTACCTCATCAAATGGTTGTCCAGATTCCAGTGATAGTAAAAAACAGACCTATTCATAGGACTGTGATTGACGAGGGAGCTTCCACATTCATTATGTCGATACAGTGTTGGAGATCGCTTGGTTCTCCTTCACTAAATCAATCCCCGACGATTCTTAAGGCCTTTGATGGTCGTGGGTTTCATCCTTTTGGCATTTTATAGGATCTACCTATAGGGGTTGAAGGTAAAACCATTAATCTAGATGTGGAGGTGGTTGATGCCCCTATGGATTACAACCTTCTCTTGGGTCGTAGTTGGTATTACGCTATGACAGTTGTTGTCTCATCAGTCTTTTGGCTTATAAAATTCCATTATAATGGAAAGATCGTAACTATAGACCAATTGTCATACTTTTCATCCGACCCAGCCTCTGTTGAGAGCATTTAGCATGTTGGTAAAGCGACGATCCCTTATAAGGATGTTGGTGTAGGACTAGTTAAAGGTTCCGGTTTACTGGGCACTTTTCCTTTCCCTCCTATCAACGCATCGTCTTCTACTGCAACCATTCATATGATTTCATCAGGAACCATTGTTAATGATGATCCTTGGATCATACCTTATGAATCTAAGATAGGCTCATTTGATACTCTTATGCCTTTGAGTCCGTATGAACTTGCATATCAGACCGTGCAGTCGTTTTCTGACCCAACATCAACCCAAATCGACTTAATGAACGTGGTCCATGAGAAGTCACTTTCGACATCAAACTCAGATTTAATAACGTTTTCCGAACTTGTTCAATCAGATGAGTAAATTCGTGAAATCCTATGCGTCGATGAGTTACCATGGGAAGATCTTCATCACAGATATTCGTTTTTACCCGAGATCGATCATTTTGAAGATGAATTTTCATCAATCTTTACAATTGAATATGTTAAGGACGCTCAGAATCCAATGAAACATCCTGATTCCGAGTTAAAATTGGGAAATATTTCTCGAACTATTCCCCTTGACATTTCAGTTAAGCTTGGAATTGTTGAAAACGTTCATATAGGTGCCTCTTGTACGGAAGATGAAATTCAAACATATAAGGCCCTATTTCAATAATTCCGCGATGTGTTTGCTTGGTCATATGAGGAAATGCCAGGAATTGACCCAACCATTGTAGTTCATGAAATCAAAACTTACCCGAACGCTAAACCTGTCCGGCAACGTTTGCGTCAGATTCACCCAAGAAAAGCTGCTACAATTAAAGAAGAAGTTGAAAAATTACTCAAAGTAGGTTTCATTTATCCGACCCCGTTAACGGATTGAGTATCAAATATTGTTCCTGCAAACAAAAAGCAAGGGACAATAAGAATATGTATCGACTATAGGGACATTAATCGATCATGTCCAAAGGACAATTACCCTACTCCCTATATCGATCAAATCATTGATGATTGTGCCGGTAGTGAAATTTTCTCCTTTATGGATGGCTTTTCCGGATACAATCAAATCAATATTATGCCTGCTAATCAACCAAAAATGGCATTCATTTGTCCTTGGGGGACATTTGCTTATTGCAAATTACCTTTTGGGCTTAAGAACGTCAGCGCAACTTTTCAATGGGCCATGTCTTACGCTTTTCATGATATTGAGCACATTGTGCAACCTTATCTCGATGACTTTCCTGCTCGTTCATTACATCGAGCTGACCATCTCATCCATTTAAGAGCAATTTTTATGAGATGTAGGCATTATCGGATTAGGTTGAATCCCCACAAGTGTGTCTTCTGTATTGAAACAGGTCGATTACTGGGGTTTGTTGTTTCGAAAGCCAACATTCGCGCTGATCCCTCGAAGGTCGAAGCCATTATTCGATTGCCTCCTCCTTCAAGTCTTCGCCAACTCCAAAGTTTGCAAGGGAAAGCAAACTTTTTACGTTGATTCATCCCTAACTATGCCGAGATCACAAAGGGTTTTACCCGGTTGTTGAAACAGAATACTTCATTCTTTTGGGACGAGATAGCTAAGAAATATTTTGATGCACTAAAACATGCGTTGACCCATGCACCGCTGTTGCATCCTCCCAACTACAACTAGGACTACTTCTTGTATCTTGTCGCTTCCTATTCCACCATCGGAATGGTGTTAGTTTAGGAAGATGAATTCGGTATGGAACATGTGATATATTATCTTAGTTGCACGTTAAATCCAACTGAGCTAAAATCCTCACATGTGGAGAAATTGGCATTGGCAGCTGTTCAAGTTGTCCAACGTTTTCGTCATTACATTTTACTACGCAAGACTACAGTTATTTCTGATTGCAACCCTATGATCTATATTTTGACCATGCAATTGCTGGGGGGAAAGTACTCCAAATGGATTGTCATCTTGCAAGAGTTTGACTTGGAATTTGAAAAGTCTAAGTCCAAGAAATCTTTAGTTTTTGCGAAATTAATGTGTGACTTCCTGCGTGTTGACACGGAAACTGTGGCGGAGGAGCCCATTGCGGACGAATCCTTGTTTCTAATCAGCACCTTAGATCCGTGGTACGGGGATATCATCATTTATCTCCAAGCCCAAACCTTTCGGCCAAATATTTCACGATCCGACCGTCGAAAAATCCGATTCCAGTCCCAACAATTCAAAATTATTGGAGATACTCTTTATCGCCGTGGGGCGGACTCTATTTTTTGACGTTGTTTGACTCATGAGGAAGCTGAAGAGGTCCTAAATGACTGTCACTCTGGAGCGTGTGGCGGTCATCTGTCTAGGTATGCCACTGCCCAAAAGATATTGCGTGCTAGCTATTTCTGGCCGTCTATGTTTAAAGATTATATTCTTGCGGTCCGAAAATGCCACAATTGCCAAAATTTTGATCGAAAGATGCCTGCTCCACCTGCTCCTCTTCACCCTATAATTGTCGTTGGTCCTTTTGCCAAATGGGGTATCGATTTTATTACATGTAACCCTCACTCAGCCGGGGGGCATGCGTATATTATCCTTGCGATAGATTATTTTACTAAGTGGGCCGAGGCGATGCCTACATTTGAGGCAGACGGAAAAACAACTGCGATTTTCGTATTCAATCATATCATTGCTAGGTTTGGTGTTCCACAAGCGATTATCACTGACCATGGGTGTCATTTTCGAAACATTATGATGATAGAACTCACAGGCCAACTCGGTTTGTGTCACGACAGTTCAACTCCTTATTATCCAAAAGCTAATGGCCTGGTTGAAGCCATCAACAAAGTTCTAGTCATCATGATCCGACGAATCATTGGGATTCACCAGCTGAATTGGCATAACATGCTATTTTCAACGCTGTGGGCGTATCGAACCTCAATTAAAATGTCAACAGGGTTCACCCCTTTCCAACTAGTTTATGGTTTGGAAGCTGTGTTACCTATTGAGTGCGAAATCCCGTCATTGCGAATGGCCATCGAGTTACTTCCAGCTACTTCTGAAGAGGAAAGACGTTTGTTATACTTGGCTCAGCTAGATGAGAATCGCTGCGATGCTGCATTAGCGATCGAATCTCATGGCAAACGTATTAAAGCTCAGTATGATCGAAATATGACCCCTCGAAATTTCTCGGAAGGAGATCTAGTCCTTTTGTACGATCAAGCAAATGATAAATTAGGCACTGGAAAATTCGTGCCTATGTGGCATGGTCCCTTTGTTATCAAGCGAAAGCTAGCGAAAGGGGCCTATGAATTGGTAGACTTTGACGAGGTCTCTTTAGGTAAACCCAGAAATGGTCTTTACCTGAAGAGGTATTATGCTTAAAACGAGTGTGGATATTTTTTAGTTAGGTTAGTTTTTTCTTCTAGATGGTGTGTTTTAGATTAAAGTGTGCTTAGCTTAGAGAATGAGTTTTCCGTCGTTATTCCTGCTAATCTTTGTTTTACGTTTGATGTCGCAGATGTCGATGCCTCTCCAAACATATATTGGTTTCGCTGATGGCGCTTGTCGTAGTACAAGGAATATTTCTTCCGCAGCTTGGGTTATCTATTCGCCCTCTAACGAGTTGGTATCTATGCATGGGGTAAGCCTCAGTCAAACAACGAACAACATTGCAGAGTATAGTGCAGTGATTGAGTTATTATCTGAATCTATTTCATTTGGGATTCAGAGTTTGATAGTGAGGTTAGCTTCTGAACTCGTTGTATTACAGCTTAATAGAGTATACGCCATTAGAAATCCAATTTTATTAAGATTATTTTTGAGAGTGCGTCTCTTGGAAAGTGAATTTGACTATATTGAATATTAGCATATTCCAAGATCTTTAAATACATTAGCAGATGCAATTGCTTCTCAAATGTTAAGTAGACGTGTGCAATAATCATACAAGTAAATTTAAAAACATTCCATAACATGTTTAACAAGATAAGCTGATAATAATGATATCATATATATAGGAGTGTGTCAAAATAATACATTGTCCTCGATCATAGGTTGAAGAACACCTTATGATCGACAAAAATGGTAGGCACAAAAAGAAAAAATGTCACATGTGACTACAATAGGTGATCATCCCATCACTGGTGATGATCTCGATATGAAACCACTGCACGGGCCACCTTACAAAGGAACCTCCTAAAAGGTCCGAGGACTCCAATCACGTAACGCTGAAGTCGAAGAGGGATGTCATCTATGCTGGTCTTGGGAATGTCCCCTGTCAGGCGCTCTAGATGGCTCTCCAACTCGGCCAAAGTTTCTGTTGATTCATCCTATGGGGCTGGAACCGGTGCAACTGGTTGTTTTCTCTCGTAAGGCCAGAGATCGGCTGGTTGCTGTGGGCCCACATCTGCATTTTGAAAATTTTTACTATCAGTTTTGGGACGATATAAAAATAAAAAAAATAAAAATTAGGAAAATGTTGAAAAATAATTTTACCTGAGTCATCCCACTGCTCCCCTGGAGGAAGAGCCATGGCTGGGTCTCCACGAAAATCAATCCCAACATAAGGGAAGTCTTGGATAGAAAAAACCTGGTTCTCCAACCATTGGAAATACTCAGGTTTGAACCGAATGACCTCAGTCCCCTCATCAGGATGACGGGCCATAACTGTGACCCATCACATCAGTTTGGGCTCTCGAGGAAGCCCAACTCCAATAGTAAGGTGCTGCGGGATCAGCATAGGAACCCTCTCCAGGCCAAAAATCACGACTAAAGCTCCATAACCAAAATACTTAAGTCGTCCATTCTTGGCCCTAGTCAGTTGGCCCTTCACATTGGCCAATACAACATCTCACCAGTTGAAGATGGTGCCTCAGAAGCAATCAACTGCCATATGCATCTGGGATCCGGTGGAAATATGTAATGCGGCAGCTCCACAAAGTCTACTAAGAGTGAACACAATCACCATGAGCTCAGGACGGGATATGGTCTTTATATCTATCCCTTTGTCTCTAGCTTGGCTATTGCAGTACTCTAGCCAGAGGCTATCGACAGACTGGCCACTTGCCCTAGTCCTGAACAGAGTCAAGTCAGCGCCTCTCTTAGGAAAACTAGTTAAGAAATATATATCTGCCAGCTTGATTTCGAGCTGGTGGCCGCCAATAAAGAAGAATTGGTCCTTAACGCTCCATCTATCAACCATCCACTCTAAGAAATTCACCTGAGCCCTCATGCCAGGAATGGCCTAGTATTTGTACAAGCCGCACGCCCTCAAAATGTCAAGTGCAGGCTGATGATTCCATGTGGCAGCATCCACGTCCTCGCGCTCTTTTTCGCGCCAATCTAGCATGATGTACTACATGCATCAAGCATAAAGATGAATTAGAATGCTAGAAAATGTTTTCATTGGTCCGTTTTTGAGAAATTTTGGGTTAAAAACCCTCGCAGCGGGGACTGCGCCCTAAGTGTTAGACACTGCGTGGGACCACACTTTGTCTAGATGTAAGGTGCGGACCCCGAGATTTTTCCTAATGGAGAAAAAGTCAGGGTCCACAGGTCCGCAGTGGTAAACCTGCGGACACCGAGCGTGGGTTTTATGCCTAAAAACCTTCCCAAAAAATGAAATGTAAGACTAAAATGAAAATTGAAACGGTTAAAAATGAAGAGTAGGATGATGTGGATTACCTGGAGAAGACGACGTTCGATTCCGACGGTTGGATTTTCCGCAATCTTCATGGGAAGTTTTCTAAGCAAAAGCACTATTTTCTCACTCAAATCACAAACGGTAAGAATGAATGGTAAAAGGCCCTTTTTATAAGTTTTTTGAGTAAATAAATTGCAAATTTGTTTATGTTTCACTTTGAAAAGGTATTCTTGCGACAGTTTTATCCATTTCAAATAGGTATGAGTAATGTTTGTGTTTTTGTGCAAGATAACGAATTATTTAGGCGAAATCTATCATTTTCGGCGAAAAAAACGCTAGAGTCACCTTTAAGCTCTTTTCTGACTCCTAAAACATGAAAAGATTGCCGAGTTTTTCTTTTAAGCTCGTTAAAACGAAATTAAAAGATGGTCCATTTGTAACTCTTTTCCGACCGTAAAAACATAAAAATATTGCCGGATTTTTGTCGTTTCAAATTCGATATTGGTTATAAAACGACGTGTCCTTGATCACTTTTTTACTTTTTTCGGATCAAAGACACTAATGACGAAAAGTACTCCTTGGTCGTAAAATATCAAGCGGTTCTCTCAAGTATTATTTTATACGTTTTCGGGCTTGGGAGACACAAATTTACGAAAAAGTCAACCCTGGAGTCTTCTTAAGTTTTTCAGACTCTCTAAAAATGAAAAACGCCGAGTTTCTCCTATACTGGACTCGTTAAAATTTCGACAGTAAAGGACCTCTATAATTACAAACAGGAACGGACCACTCCTTCTTAGGGTTCGAATTTAAACTAAGTTGGACTCACCCGAAGGGTGAGCTTATTGTTGGAGAAGTAAATCCCCTCTACAGATAGAGGCGATCCCTACTAGCCCAGAATGGGTCTAGCAACAATCAATCAATGCTACTCTGCAAATCCCTAATTGCAATTACAAAGTGGGTAATGAACACCTACTTGGATTCCAGCGCTATTTGTTTGATGAAGAGATACCGCTCTCGCTCCTTCGCTCTGGTCGGTCATGATCCTCCACTATCCTCGTGGATGGACACCTGCACATGCAAAGAGAGAACAAACACAAGCGTGAAATCTAGTAAAAGCAACTATACATCAGTTAGAAAGGATGTAATTCACATTAACCATTATAAGACAAATGAGAATGGAACCATAACAATAGTCATCTATCTTTTATTAATCAAAAACAGAGAAAGGTACAACCAATGTTCTGACGCTGAGTCCTTCTCAAGAGGGTCCAGCCAGCAAGTCTCATAAGCATTCACCCTTGGAGGTAGATCTCCCAAGACAAACAACTCTCTCTCTTACACAAGGAAACAAGACTTCACAACCTTCCTTAAGCTCTCTAACAATCCACACTTAACACACCAACTGCCTATTAGGAGCAGCACTAAAACACTATGAATTCCTCTATGTCAAAAACTATATCCAAAAACCAGCTGCTCATGGCAATGGTGGAGGCTTATATAGGAGAAGGAGTCTCCATGAATGGTGGAAGGATAAGCTTATCTCCAAGAAAGTTGGCTCATATGATGAACAAACATGCCATAGAAGGGAGGGCGACATTCACAAGGCTAACAACCAGGTCTAGAGTCATCTGGAAGGCTGGGTGTTAGAACAAACTCGCCCAAACAGGATCAGCGAGGGTGTATAACTGGACTGGAGTGCTGACGTCGCGTCTTGATAACAAAAGAGACTATGTCAGCGCGACTTAATACAAATAGAGGATGCGCTGGCTGTGAAATTCGACCAGCGAGGAAAACCCGTGTGCTTCCGCGCTGGCAGTGCATCAGTTGCACTAGCAGCCGCTAGTCAGCGCGGTTATTTTAATAACAGTCGCGATGATGAAATAAACTTTGGCAAAGAGGGTCATTTGGCCAATTCAAAGAGCATGAGCATGATGGATTTGATTTCATGACACAGTAGGTAGACTGACAGGGAGACATTGACAAATTACTGTGTAACAGGGACACATCTCCGTCGTTGATTTGGGCCCCCTAGATCCTACGATTGTCCTTCATATCGGGAGGACAAGTCGCACGGTGTTTAGCCGTCCGATGCGGGCGATTTTCTCTTTCATTCGCTGGATGCGTGTCGCTCGATGTGTGGCATCAGGTGGAACTCTATCAAAATTGCTTACCACCTTGAAGCCTTCCGATATCCTACCGATTTGGGGAATCCCACACTACGGAATCGAAACAATTACTTTTTCCGAATTTTATAGCGATTTCGGGTTCGGGCGCTTCGGCGCTTTCCTTCAATGAGGGAGACACCATGTGATATGCGATTAGCACATTATCGCGTATCCGAA
The DNA here is from genome assembly GCA_000404065.3 of Pinus taeda. NCBI lineage: Eukaryota > Viridiplantae > Streptophyta > Pinopsida > Pinales > Pinaceae > Pinus > Pinus taeda. The sequence goes on from APFE030996951.1 coordinate 117,714, forward strand.
ACCACCCCCTTTTCTTTATTTGGCCTCCGGTTTTGCTAGTTTGCGCCAGTGCGCGTTACCATGGGCCAACGGTTTGCGCGCTCGACCAAGGGTCCTCATTGCTCCGCTTTGGCCACAACAGCAATTGTTACGAGAGTTCCTTCTGATAGCTTTGATTTTTCTAAGACTTGACTATTTTAACATAATTTGAAACAGTCATGAAAACTTAGAGAGTGTTTTTAGGATCCAATTCACTGGTACAAAAAATCATGCATGTCCTTATGAACCGAGCTACATGGTATTACATCTTGGGCTAATACACATACCTCTGCAAGTTAGCCATGGTCTTCCCTACACCAAAGTTCCCTGCAACCTTGGAGGTGCGAGCCTCTCTAATCAGCTGCAATCACTCAGCTTTAGGGACACATAGCTTATCCAACCTGTAGAGTAACCCACCCTGAAGATGGTAGTCAATGGTGCTGTCACCATCATGCACATGAATTTGACTCTGCAACTGTTGATACACCTCCTTGAAGTCCTCATCCTCTGAATTTTCCTCTTTCTATTTATCATGGGTTAATGGTTCCATTTGCACAAGAGTCCCAAAATATGTGATCATTGATGTGGGTTGCCTTGAAATCATGTCGGCCAACTTGTTTGTGATTCCCTTATTATATTTGATCACCAAATGAAACTGCTATAAAAACTCCATCCACTTGTAATGTATGGTCTGTTGTAGCTTACTCTGGGCCTGCAAGTACTGTAATGACTGGTGATCTGTGTGGATTATATTCTCCTTTCCCATTAGATAGTGCTTCCACTTCTTCATAAATTTCACCATGGCATATAGTTCCTTGTCATAGGTAGGGTAGTTAAGGACTACCCCATGAAATACTTCAAAGTTATAGCATACAGGCCTTCCTCCCTGCATCAAGAAAACTTCCATAGCATAACCACTCACATCTATCTCCACTTCAAAGGGCCGCTACAAGTTTGGCAATTCCAGAACTGGTGCTTGGCTGATCTTATTATTTAGCTCCCCGAAAGGCTTCTGCTAACCTTTTCCTCATTGGAAACTCTTGCCACTTATTGTTATGACGTGGAGCGGTGCTTCTACCACTGAAAACGAGGCTATGAATTTCCTCAGGTACCGTGATTCTCTCATGAAACTTCTCCATCTTGGAAGGATCTATCTTCGTTTCTCCTCCACCGATCACATACCCCAAATACACCAAAGGCTGCTGCGTAAACTCACACTTCTTGAGATTTACTAGCAGCTTGTGCTTCTTCAAGGTTTCCAGCTCTTGCGTCAAATGTGAAATATGATCCTCCTAGGTAGCACTATATACTAGTATATAATCCAAATAGATAATAACAAATGAATCTATAAAAGGGTGCAATGCATCATTCATTAATCTCATAAATATAGTTTGTGCTTTACATAGGCCAAATGGCATGGATAACCACTCATAATTTTTTTTTTTTTTTTTTTGAAGGCAGTCTTCCAGGTATCTTCTTCTTTGACTCGACCCTGGTGATATCCAAACTTTAAGTCCAACTTGATGAAGTACTTTGCTTGTTGCAATTGATCTAGCAAATCATCTATCTTGGGAAAGGGGTATCTATTCTTGAGCGAGATTTTATTCAACACCCTATAATCTATACACATCCACCAAGTCCCATCCTTCTTTGGCACAATGATAATGGGTGACCCATGTGGTGATGTAGTTGATCGAATGACACCCTATTCTAGCAGTTGCTGCAACTATTTCTTCGCGTCACTTGCTTCTATAACAGACTTCTTGTACAACCCAATATTTGGCAATGGGGATTTTGGTAATAGCTAGATCTCGTGGTGCACTTCTCTCTTAGGTGGTAACCCTTTAGGCTCTTGGAACACATCCCTGTATGCCAGTAAAAAATCCTCCAATTGGTTTTTTGGTTTCTTAGTACACCCCTCCAGGGATGCCTTACCTCTTATTGACTCCTGTTCAGTCTGAATTTCAATTAAAAACAATAAAACATACTTCTTGCTAGAGCTGATCAATTTGTTGGCTTGGTTAGCACTTACCAGTGAAACTTTTGACTTACCTTTGTGTGCATTGATAATGAAAATTTTTCAATCCTTGATGAGACAAAATTGGTTGTCTCTTCTCTTGAATATTGTGCCATGCATGGAGTCCCAAAGACGACTCCACATACATGAAGGGGAAACACATCTAGTTCTACTTCATCAATAAAATCAACACTGATAGCAAATCTAATTTTTCACTGTTTAGTTACCTTCAGCTCTGCATCCTTATTTACTCATCCCAGTGGATATGGGTTTGGATGATCACGAACTTCCAACCCTAGTTCCTTGACCAATCTGCTGCAATGAGATTTACCTGCGATCCTGAGTCAAACAAAACATCAATATTTGTCTTCTTGACTTGTATCTTTTTATGGAAGAGTTTGGTCATTTATTTCTCTTCCTGTTTCTGAAGGCTACTTAGATTCACCTCTTGCAATGATGTACAAAAAATATTCTCATCCATGTCTGAGATGATTTCAACTTGGTTGCTCGAATATGTGGACATGATGTTGTTCTTCTTATTATCGTTCTTCTTCTTCTTCAAGTTTAGCTCTAGATGCAACTTCCAACACTTCTCCTTTGTATGTCCATCAATGTTGCAGTGGTTTCTAGGATATTTACACTGGTGTGTTGTGGCTATCATCTTTTTATCTTTTCCCCTTTTTTTCTTATTCTTCCCCTCCTTAGAATCTCCCTGTTTCTCCTTCTTCTTCGATCCACTTGATTGCACTCTTTTTAGGCCTAAATTCTCCAGGTATTGTGCCTATACACATGCCTCGTCCACCAATTTGGGCTTGAATAGAATAGCTTTCTCACAAAGATGACAGTGTATAGCCACCAGATAATTGAGGTGTACATCTAGGTTCTTTGGAGAGTTACCCACCGTTATAGCCATCTTTCTGAATTCGGCAGTCTCCTCCTGCACGCTTTGGCCCAAGTTTTGCTTGAAGTAATGACACCAGATCCATTGGTCCTCCACGTACCCAATGGGATAAAATTGTGATTTAATGAGGGTTTTTAAATCCTTGCACTTATTCACCAGAGATTTTCCCTCCAACCTTAGGGTTTTCGTGTGGCTCTCCCTCCAATTCAGTGCATGGCCCTCTAATTTCAGCCACACAAATGAGATCTTTTTCCCTTCCTCAATCTCATGGATACTGAAATAAACTCCCAGTTACTATAACCAGTGGTTCAACTTTAGAGAGTCTATCTCATCGTGGTACAACTTGATATCGAATTTTGATTCCTTTTTAAACAGGGTTTGATTCACAACACTCGAACTGGGTTGGTATTTTCCAGATTCTTTGTTCGACTGGTTCTCTGTTTCTTCCCAATATTATGATCCCTGTTTTGTTTTTTCTTCTCCATTTGAACCCCCATATTCTCCAAATATCCCAAGCTTATTTCTTAGGGCCTCCATTAGGAGGTTTACATTGTGATTTATGTTTACGACTTGTTTCTCTAGCCACCAAAACCTCTCTGCAGGATCACGAGGTTCATTTACAGATTCGTTGGTCATGATTAAGGTTTTACGAATTTTTGCCTTGCCAATTTAGATCCACTTCAAACTCCAAAAAATACCCAAAGAAACCTGCTCCGATAATAATATGATCCATAAATTTTTGTATATATTCCATTGGACAATTCATCACAACATATGTGATAATATTAATTTAGAAATCTGGAATCCTGCACTATTACAATTTTATTAAGCTTTATGATATGTATATTTAACTGTAATTAATGCATGCATGTGAAATGAAATTATGCAGAAAAATAGAGAATGATAAAATAATATAACACACAGATAAGACACAAAATGTGCTATGGGAAACCCTTTTGGGAGAAAACCTAGCAGGAAGGTGAGGCCCTTCAGTCTCTTTCTTTGTTTGGAAATATGGCTACAGGTACAAAAAGGTAAGGCCTGTGGTTACTTATCCCTTGTTTATTATGTAGAAATTCCTTGTAGATTCAAACTACCATTAGGGGAATTTTGAAGTCTAAAATGGGCCTTCTAAGGAAATTATAAAATAATAATGGAAATAATAAAATAAGATTAGATTACATCATCAAATTTTAGAGATATGATCAAGAATAGAAGGTGCTTTGTGAAGGATCAGATGGAAGGCGGATATTGGTAGGCCCTGCATGGCTACTGCTCGTCGACGCAGCTGGCTGTACTACCTGTGTACATGTTCACCTTGGAACAGGCACAATATTATAATATACCCCATCTCCTTTACAAGGGTTTTTTTTACTTAGATTTTTTTTTTACAACGGATGTTTACCTGCACCATGGTTTGGAGCATTGACCCACGGTTTCTAGCCGTTTTGTCGACTTGCTGCTCCATTCCTTGACGGTTACCTCCGGTAGCTGGCGATACCTTGCCCCTAACAGTGATGGATCTTGATTTAGAGGATTACTCGGAAGAATCATTAGCGGAGGGTTCTATTTGGACCACCCCACATTCAGCTAAGTTTGGGACATATTTATTTAGTAATGAATTGCATGAAGCTATCTCCAGACTCCCTTCTCTCTCAGGTCCATCTGGCCACTTGTTGATCTTACCAGATGACCCCCCAACTTGGCTATCCCTCTCCTCCCCCTCGCCATCTCTGTCTTCCCTAGGGTTTGTGTCGGGATGCCTAAACCTTAACCCTCCATCCCCTACCACTGGTCACACCCCTCACCCCCCTCTATCCATTTTACCCTCCGCTCCCCTTGATCCTCCTTCCATTTTGACTCCCCAAACCTTGTTGTGCTTTTCCTCGCCTCCCTCTGGCAGCTACACCACCATTCCCCCTTTAACAGGCGCTCTCCCTGCCGACTCACCCCCATCCTTGGAGTTCCCCCCTGAAGCAGAGTAATCCCCTGGCCTTGGAGGAGTCACTGAGGCTAAAGTTAGGGCCTGCAAGAAAACCAAGTGCTTTCAAACTAAGGTGGTCGACACCTTTCTCAGACTTGAAGAGGATATCCGACTTGGGGAGACAATGGACTTTGTAGACAGGGTGTTGGTTGGAAGAGTTCGGGGACGCAATTACATTGCGACCCACATAAAAGCATGGACATCGGAGGTCTGGGGGCATCATATTGCTGACCTGCCCACAGTCCAGACTTTTGTGAAAGGTTGGTTTGCCCTCTGCTTCTCCAGACCAGACCACATGAATTGGGTCCTATCGTCCTATTGGCACTTTGAGCACACCCCAGTCCTCTTGAAGCGTTGGTCTCCGATGTTCGATCCGGACACAGAGCAGCTTGGTGTAGGTCCGATATGGGTCAGACTACCACGCCTCCCATTACACTTCTGGTCTGAAGATATCTTCATACGTATCGGGAATTCAATTGGCACATACATGGAATCTGACAAATCCTATTTGTCCACGGGCAAGATTGTGTTCGCCAGACTTCTGGTACATATGGACACCAGGGGGGGCTCTAGGAATTCATTACCATTTAGTGGAGATTATTCACTCAGAAGCAGCCACTGGACTATGAGGGCATACCATACAGATGTTGCAGGTGCAACAAAGTCGGACATGTTTACAAGGATTTCCCCCTGATCACTAAGAAGGGAAATCAAGTGGAGAACAAGGAACAGGAAGACAACCCACCTCGGGACATTCCACCACCCACTACGGAAATGGAAGAGCAACCTCTATAGGCCCTGACCATAGCAGACAATGCACATGAGAAGGAATCAAGAAAGAAGTGGAAGAAAGCTCCTCTCCGGCCTCCCTCCCCTCCACTTACAAGAGCTTGGGTGGCCATAGGGGAAGCACACTCCACGGGTATGTCAAATCCACCTCTCTCTTCCGCTTTTTCATCTTTTATTTCTCCTGTAATGCCACCCCTATCTCAGCAATCCTGGTCCTTGGCTTCTTCAGCCGTTCCTATTATTTCTCCCTCCTCGCTCCCCCCCTGGCTACTTTATCAGACACCATTGGTTCAACATTGGACCATTTCTCCCCCTCCCCCTGCATACTCCTTCCCTCAGCCTTCCCTCACAGATAGATCATCCCCCCCATTACCTGTCCAATGCCCCCCCTGAACCCCATTACCCCCTCCACTCCCGGATGTGCTCTCAGGGCCTCGACATCATTGGTTTCGAGGTGGTATCCCCTCCCCCCCCTCCTAAAGCCTGAGGATTCCCTTCCCATCTATCCAAAGCCAAGCATCAGGCTGGGGAGGAGATCACATCAGGCAAACAAAAAAATATCAATTGGGCCCTTAGAGCAGAGCAAACCCCCCTCCCCCCCCCATGAAGGTACTCTCCTTTAACTGTTGCAGGATGGCTAGCCCATATAAGAAACTAGCCCTCAAACATATATTTTCCTTCGAGTCGGTAGACATCATATTTCTACAAGAAGCCCTTGGTCCTACTAGCATTATATCTCATGTACTAGAATCATGGCTACCTGGCTAGACATTTCATTCCCTTGATGCCTCTGGCAAATCTGGGGGATTAACCTTAGGCATCTATAATCGCACTATAGAGACACTGAGGGTATGGGGAGGTCGAGGTTACTTGGTTGCAAATATCTATTCAACCACCCTCGAATCGAAGTACAAAATCTATAATGTATATGGCCCCTGCCAGGATAGAGCCGCTTATTGGAGAACTTTGTTTAATTCTGCCCTTATGCAACAAGATAACATTATCTTAGGTGGAGACCTTAACTTCTCCTTGGGATATGCGGAGTCTTGGGGGAATCAAGCTCAAGTGGATGCACTATCTGGTTTCTTTGGGAACCTCCTGGAGACCCATTGATTTATTGACATCCCCTCAGCCAAAGTGCAACCCACATGGAGGAATAACATAACTGGATATGCAAGCCTGGCTAGACGACTTAACAGGTTCCTTACTAAGGAAGACATGGTGAGCAGGGGAGCATGCATGAGACAATGGGTGGATTCTGGCGGACTATCAAACCATTGACCCACCTACCCTGAGCTATCGGACATAGCAGGAAAACCTAAGGCCCCGTTCAAATTTAATTCTACCTAGCTACGGGATATGGAATATACCAAATTGGTGACTGATTTTTGGAAGGCAAAACCCCAGGCTCTTTCAGAAATCTCAGTCAGGACTTTGCTCGCAACATGAAGGAGTTGAAGGTCCTTTCCAAGGCATGGGCCATGAAGAAGAAGGTAACGGACGACCTGATCCTGAGATCAGTAGAGGATGATATCATATCTATTGGGGAGGATAATGGGGGCTGAATGATAACCCAGGAGCAAAGGGATAAGCACTCTACAACATTGTTGAAGAGAACCCAAATCCTAAGAGACAGAGAAGAGAGTTGGAGACTCCAAAGTTGAGCCATCTAGCTAAAGGAAGGGGATGACAATAAAAAATTCTATCACAAACATGCTAAAGATAGGAAAGCCATTAATACCATATGGGATCTTCAAGACTCTCAGGGATGAATAGTGCAATCATTTAGAGAACTGGCTACATTGGCATGTAGACACTTTCAAAATATATATAAGGCTCCTCCCAATGCCACCCTAGCGGAAGTAATGCAAATTACGCAACTCTTCCCTGGTTACGTTGATCAAGAGATGGAATAGGAACTCATGTGGGAGGTATCACTACAAGAGCTCAAAGACACACTGAAGTGGCTAAAGAAGGATAAGAGTCCGGGGTCAGATGGTTGGACAGTTGAATTTTATTTAGCTTTTTTTGAGGTATTGGGAATGGATGTCCTATGGCTCAGAGAGGAGAGCAGAAATAGAGGAAGGATCCTAGGAGGCCTCAAGTCTACCTTTATTTCTCTCATACCCAAAGCTGACAAGCCCACCTCCTTTGACGACTTCATACCTATCTCCTTATGCAACTGCATATACAAGATAATAGCCAAGATTATCACTAACCACATTAAGCCTATACTATCTCTCCATATATCCCGGGAACAATTTGCCTTCCTGCACAATAGGTAGATTCATGAGGCGATTGGCACGACATAGGAACTCCTCCACTTGGTGTAGCATAGGAAGTTGAAAGGAATGATATTGAAGATAGATTTATCAAAAGCCTTTGAGAAGGTTAACTGGCTTTACTTTCGTATCCTATTAACCCACTTGGGATTTCCTTTCTCTTTCATTAAGTGGATAATGAGTTGTAAAACAGATGTACCTTACAGTGATCTCATCAATGGGTCGGCCTCCCCCTTTTTTGCATGCCGAGAGGGGTCTTAGGCAGGGATGCCCCCTGTCCCCCCTACTATTCCTTCTTATCATGGAGGGTCTCAGTCAAATTATCGAAGAAGAACACATACAGGGGAGGATAAAAGGCATCAAAATATCTGATTCAGTTACATTGAATCATTTTCTCTTCATGGACGATGTCCTCATATTTCTTAATGGTAGCCTTGGCGATCTCACCACCCTCCACCTTGTCATGGGCACTTTTCAAAAGGCCACAGGGATGGTGCTGAATGAAACAAAATCTACCATGATAGCCACAGGTTGCTCCCAGAATGAAATTCTTTTTGCTTTAAGAAGATTCCCCTTTATAACTCATCCTATAGAGGAAGGATTAAAATACTTAGGTCACCAATTGAAGCCGTTTGGCTATAAAATTGCAGACTGATCTGGCTCACCTCTAAAGTAGAAAAACGTTTGAACATCTGGTACCATAAGTATCTTTCCAAAGCAGGCAGGCTAGTACTAATTAAAGCAATCCTAGAAGCAACACCTGTTTACTGGATGACGCTACCCTAGATCCCTAGAGGCATACTAAACAAGCTACAAAGCATATGATGCCACTTCCTATGGAAGGGGAAGCAGTCAGGAAGAATGTTTGCTTGGACCAAATGGGAATCTCTGGCAATGCCTAAGTGATGGGGTGGTTGGGGAATCAAGAGACTGGATTCATTCTCCAAAGCATTTGCATCAAAGTTGGGATGGCGGTTGCTTAATAATTGTAGCCTTTGGCTGAAGGTTGTTACCTCCAAATACCTTACACCCACAACCCCACTTGATTGGATCAGGCAAGGCCATAGACATAATGGGAACATATCCATCATTTGGAAGGCGGTAACAAAGGCTACAGACTTGATAAGAAATAGACTGACTTGGAGAATCCGTTCTGGTTCCTCGGTACGCATAGGAGAAGGCCCCTGGATAGGCTGTGGCAACATGAATAGACTTACAAATGACCTAAGATATCACTTAGCTGAACAGGCGATTACTCATATATGTCATATTACGGATAACGATTGATCCTTATTGACATAGCAGGCCCGGAGATCTGGAGCAACACTTAACATTCCCTTGCCCTGGCAACAAGAATGGAGACACTACATATCTACGTTAACAGAGGCCCATGTTAGGATTTCAGAGGGAGAAGATGAGCTCATCTGGGATTTTTCTAAAAATGGACATTACTCCCCCAAGATTGGATATTTAGTTCTTCTGATTCCCTTAAGTCATTAGCTACTGAGCTGTGGTGGAACCTTTGATTGAAATTAAGAGCAACCCCTAGATCAAAGCTTCTTATGTGGTCTATACTTAACAATAAAGTTCTGACATGTGCAAATATTATGAAACGATCATTCTCAGGGCCATTCTGGCGCCACCTCTGCAAAAACAGTAACGAAGACACTGAACACCTCTTTCTGAACAACCCTGTCACACAAGATATATGGAATGGCTTCCTCGCATCGCTCTCCATATCTAGCAGATGGCACAAGAACAATATAAAGGATGCTTGGGGTAATTGGTGGAAGGAAACCAATGAAAAGGGAAGGAACATTCCATTGGTTATATGCTGGGTGATTTGGATTGCCAGAAACCAAATTATCTTTCAGAAAAAATCCCCTCACTGGCGTTCCATTTTGAACAGAGTATCCACGGAGTACTGGATGATTCCCAAGGAAGCCACTCAAAATCAACACAGGAGAATTGAGCCAAAAGTCATCGATCACACCCTTCCATGGGCCTACTTTGATGGTTTAGCTCAGGAACAAGGATGTGGAGGAGGAGCTATACTACATTTATCGGACACCCACTCCTTTAAAATTCAAATGGGGCTGGGTAGGGGAACCAACAACTATGCCAAGATTTTAACTGCCAAATTCCTTATCCAATATGCATTACATAAACATTGCATGCATTTACAACTATTTGGTGATTCAAAACTGGTTGTTAATTGGATGAACAAAAAACACATCTGCAATGCATATACATTGAAGCATATTCTGGATGAGATTCATAGACTTATCATGTCATTTGACTCTTTTACTTGTCATCATATTTATAGGGAGCGAAACACCGTTGCTGACCACTTATCCAAAGAAGCAGCGATCAACGATGACGAAAACTGGTTGATTTGTAAGGAAAAGGATGGTGTTGTTTATCAACACTACCATAGACCTTTTATAGATCTTGAATCCATATGAGCAACACTGAAAGAACAGATTTCAATTTTGATGACTATCTTTTTGTTTAGCTATACATATTTATTAGAACTTATCACTCCCTCTCTGCAAAGAGGCTGACAATTTACTTATTTTTTGTTCATTTCCAAATACTCCTTGTGTGGAGGAACACTCAAAGTTTTTTATTTTTGAACAGGCAATGCCTTACTGAAGTAATGCTTCAGCATATGCAAAATGTAATTTTCTTCTATAATGAAAATTACGACTTTTTCCATAGGAAAAAAATCATCAAATTTTAGAGGGAAACAAGAAAAACTATTTTTTTCAACTCATATTTTATACTTATATCCCTAAGGTTTTACTCAAATTTCGAGCGGAAGTACTAAGATGAAAAATATAATTCCTCATCCAAGGAGTACTTATGTTGTATACTTTCGATGGACCCTGCTATACGAAAAATGAGAAATGCATGAAAAACGTGATTGCAATCATGTTGTTTTCATGTATTTCTCACATTTTGTGTAGAAGGGTCCATTGAAAGTATGCAACATGGGTACTCCTTGGATGAGGAATTAAATTTTACATCAAACAACTACTCCTGCTAGAAATTTGAGTAAAACCTTAGGGAGATACGTTGAAAATACACGTTGAAAAGTAGTTTTATTAGTTTATTAATTTTAATTTTTTACTCCAAAAATGGTGAATCATCCCCCATGGTTGACATCATCATCTTGAATCCTATTGGTTCTTATAAAGTTTATTTTGGTTTTACATTTTTCTTAGGATGCCTATTCTAAATCTCAAAATTCCCCTAATGTAATTGTAATTTACTAAAACAGTAGACTTGAATCTACTCTGCTCATTAGCGGAAAAAATTAAATGATTGCAAAATCACGAAGCATACAAGAGAAAGAATTAAATAAACACATTACACAATGATTTCCTATGGAAATCCACAACTAAAAAAACCCTGCTATCTATATATTGCATTAGTGAGAAAATATGATAAGATTACAATGCTTTGCTCAAGCCCGAGCAACCTATGCACTATCTCTATTTGTCTCACTACTTCCTAGACAAGCCCAGGCCAATATTTAACCAAATTTTGGCTTGCCTAATGTTGGGAGCGAATCCCCTAGGGTCAATTTTGGGGTTAAAAGCCCACGTTTTGGGGTAGAAAGCCCGAATTTTGTATAAAGGAAGGTAAAGCCTCCGCATTTTGTGGTCGCGGAGCGCGAAGATGTTAAGATTCAAAGGGTTTCCGCCCTTAATTTAGATACTTTGTGTTAGGTTAATGAGATCCACCCTTGGTCCGCGGACCATGGGATATTATAAAAGGGAAGTCTTAGAGGAATCTAAGATAGTTTTTTAGTGGAGGATAGTTCTAAGTAAGTTTGAGTTCTTGATGAGTCTGTGAAGAGCTAAGAACGAGAGTCTTAGCGTAGGAAGAGGCTCTGTAGCTAAGTGCGCAGAGGCCTAGGGTAGAAGTCCACAACTGAGTGTGCGGACCTGTGCAACTGTGGGCACAGGGTGAATATAGTCTGTATTGGAAATATGAATCCTCAATAAAGAGAAGTATTTTGAAATTACTGTGTATTTTGCCTCTGTTGATTAATGTGATTATGTTATGTTAAGTTGTGGGTTTATGATATAATGCTAATTTAATGCCCGAATATATATGTTTCCATCTGATATATGAATGCAAATAAGGATATATGTTTATGCAAAGATAATCTTAATTGCATGGTAAAATTGACGAACACTTAAGATAATTCGGGAAATTATACAATAACATAGTAACAAAGGCATGTAAGTGCTTGATTCGCTGGTTAGGGTTGCGTGAAGGATGATCGTATACTTTCACGGAGGTTCTGAGAGACAAAAGAGAAAGTACATCGATAAGCCCTAAAGGCTTATCAATCTCTGTAAAGGAAGTGTTTAAGGTACAAAATCGACATCACAACCATCTCAGGGTGCATAAACTTGGTTCTTGCATCCCCCCATACTGCTTCGAGTGAGACTTTGGTTCGTGCTTCGTGGACTGATGCCAAAAGGGAAAATAGTGTAGGGATTTTCTTGGCTGACTAACACTGAACCTGGGTCAGGGCCCATCAAGCCAACAAATAGTTCCGTTGCTGGGACCAGGATCTGCATGAGAGATGTGTGATGTCGTATCAATGGTCCAACTAAGAAAGAGATTGATGGCTGGTTGGATAGGAAGATCCATGAATTCGTGTTGTAGGAGAATAGGAATCCGTGATTGATGAAAGAACAATGGCTGGACATATATTTATACACAGAGATACACGAAATCTTCTTCTATTCCTTCCCAGTCAAACTGTACGATGTTGGGTTGTGTTATATTCTTTCCACATAGTTAACAGGGGGTTTGAGGGGTACCCGTAACCCCACATTATGGGGTCCGGGGCAGTGCCCCGAAAAATTTTGGTTTTGGACCCTATGTTAGGTTGGGCGGACCCACCTATGGTTTTGTGCATGATTTTCGCACATGTTTTTTGGACTCGATGGTTTTCGGTCCATGGTATTGGATCGATGGTTTTTTTTTGGTCCATGGTATTGGACGTGATGGTTTTTCGGTCCATGGTATTATTGGATGCTTCGGAATGTATAAATATGTATTGTAACATTGAAAGGAACATAATGAAAAATCAAGCTGGTAGTCTCGGTTTTGAGATCCAGTGGGAAATCTCTGTGTATATGTGTTTTATGTGTTATGCTCTCGCACTTTTATTTTTCCTGTGATCTAGAATTTCGTATGCAGGTAATTTCTGTACGGGGTTAAAACCTACATACGAGTGGATTGCGAAGTTGGCAGATGACCAAGGGAGGTGGAGGCTTGACAGTCCAATTGTCTGGACACTGGAGTTGGTGCAATGATGGGAAGCCTCTGAAGATAAGATCGAGCATGCTGTCGATCATTGGATTGATCACATCATAGGAGGATTTGTGACAGAGTTCGTGGTTGATACTTCAGTCAGTTACAATGAAGCAGAGCGTCGCTTCTTCAAGGGGCCACGAGGTAAGTATTTGAAATCGTTAAATACTTGGATTAAGATGCTCTTGTGTGAAAAGAAGGTTATATAATTACCTTGATGTTTGGGGCTACGTGAAGTGGAAATACTTTCAGGGATAGAGGAAGAAAAGGTCCTGAATATAACCCACTGATTGAACCTCTTCTAGGTGACGATGAAGAAACAACACAGGTTTCTCCACAGAGCACCATTCACCTGATAAAACAGGGGTTCCTGTGAATACCACATCCACCCACACCACCTCCATCTTTGCCTCCACCACTTACACCTTTTCCCACACCACTGCACCTCCAACAACATTCATTGTGGCAAACTCAGTAAAGTTGCTGGTGTTCAAGGGCATGGGGAATGAAAATCCCGACCAGTCTTGGTTCCTTGTGAAGTCTGTTTGGGAAGCCTAGGGTATCATGGATGATCAATTGAAGGAATCGACATTGGTTAGTGCCTTGCAAGACCGCACACTAACATGGTACATTAAGTAGTGCACTGATAACCCGATGTCCACATTGGAAAATACCTAGAATGCGCTAAATAAGGAATTCAATAGATCTAAGTCTGAAGCGCAATCCATTGTGGGATTCAAGGAGATCATGATGAAACCTGGTGAGACACCCTAGGATTTGGAACAAATATTTAAGTGCATGATCCATGAAGCTAATATGAATCTGACATATAGGCACCATCACAAATGTTTTGTGGCCTCACTCCTGCCTCACCTAAGGGTTTCGCTATCACAACAGAAGATTGCGACCCAAGAAGAAGCTTTAGAGATTGCAATGAGATTGCATGAAACACCGATGCAGGATCTGAATCTGGGGGTTCATCAGATTCATGCGTAGTTACAGAACCTTTGCCTAGAGTTACAGAGTTTGAAGAATGACATAACTGCTTGGCTAGAGGTGTGCGAAGAAGTTTGGTGACTCAAATGCAAAGGCTAGGGGCATGAAAAAGATCACTGCCTAGTCTTCATGAATTATGTTGCAGCAGGAGGACCAATGCCTCTGAGGCCAAAAGCTCAAGCTAGACCAAGCATAGGACCTACGCTATGACATGCTATCTATCACGTAGCAGGAAAACAAGTGACTGATAATTGCTATCTACTGCAGAAATTTGTCCATACATTGCAACATCTATTTTGCAACTTTTGTCAATCAGTGGGTCATGATGAGCAGAATTGCCATAGTTACGAGTTGATGATGGAGCGAACACCTACGTATAGAGTTCAGGAAGAAACACGGCCTTCTGAGCAAGGTGCTGGGGTAGCACAAGTAGGATTCTCGGGGTGTGGACGAGGCCGAGGAGGAGGAGGACCTGACAGAGGTTAGGGGCAAGTGATTTGCTATAATTTTTGAGGACCAGGACACTACGCACGAGAATGAACGAACCCGACGCATGTGTCATGCTGATATTGTACCCTGTTCGACCACGATATGGAGGATTTCCCCGTATTAATAGCAAGGATACGTGAGAAGGGGGCACAACCTCCACAACCAACCCAGAACCTGTAGATGATGAGGGCTGAGCCTCACGAAGAGGAGCCGAACATAAATATTATGTTGTGAAGTGGAGAAATGACTAGTGAGGATAAGGGGAAGCAGCCTGAAGAAAGAGAGTGGGTCCACAAAGCTCCAGAGAAGGAGACTGGGTTAGATCTGGAATGCGTAAAATAAAAATTTATGGAAGAAAAGAAAAGTTTCGCTGAGGTCTCTATCTCAAGATGTCAAGACAAGCTGATTGAAGAAATAGACCCGTCCATGTTTACCACGTTCTTGGATACCTGCATGAAGCTGCTACGTGATAGTAAGGCGGTGAAGGGATTGCAGGAGCTGATTAATAGGTGCGTTGGAAAGGAAAATGCTCCTGGTACACCACGCGTAGTTAGAAATATTGGTAAGCATAAGGCAAGGATGGGACATGAGATGAGACTCACCGCACAAATAGAAGAATATGAGATGGATCAAGTTATTTTGGATCTAGGGTCGAACACGAACGTTTTTCCTAAGAAAAAATGGGAGCGGATGGGGAGACCTGCATTGCACTGGTCCTCGATTTAGTTAAGAATGGAAAATCAACAGAAAATCATCCCAATGGGGAGATTGTAGGGGGTAACAGTTGATATAGAAGGTGTAAGCGCACTAGCCGACTTTGAAGTGATAGAGATTGTGGATGACAACAACCCTTATCCTGCACTCCTTGGGATCGATTGGGCCACTGCCATGAATGGGGTAATCAACCTAAAGAAGTGAAAGATGATATTTGAGAAGAAATCGCTCCGCGTGGTAGTGCCACTTGATCCTCTAGAAGGACCGCACTATACTGAACCAGTCCGTGATTATGAAAGTGATGACGATTTGGACTAGATTTAAAAAATGATGGAATGAGATCAGGATTGGGTGAATCCAACAACAGATGGGTGCATTGCATGGGAGCGCTAAAGCTCCGGCATGTCGGATTCAGACGAAGAATTGGATCATTGGCAGAAATGGTTGCATGAAGTATCTATGTTGCACTGTAATATGATGACCAAGCCGTTGCACTGCGTATCATCAGAGGTAAGAAATCTACTGCACTATAATGGATTAATTGATGTTGATCAATTTTTGGATGCATTTGAAAAGGGAAGTGCTTGAGAAGCATCGCTTCCATGCCTTGGATTGGGTGCTGCGCACTATGCTCGCACGATGGTGGGGTATGCATAAAGACAATTTTGATGACTGGCACAAATATAGAAGGATGACGAGGATATGATTTGGCCACCAGAAGGTACAAATAACATAAAGGTATGACGGGAGAAATGATCTGCATGATCATTTGGCCAATTGGACAGAAGTATATGGAGCAAAGCCTCTGCCAGAGTGGGTCCATCTATTTTTTCATACCTTGGATGTTATACCAATGAATTGGTACTTGGAGATAGAGCTCTGCCATGGTACTGGAGAATGAGATATTTTACGCCAAGGGTTCATAATGGCATACAACTTTGACGATGGATTTGACTGTATTGATGAAGAGCTACAAGAGGTTAAGGAAGCAATCTTTAGGATTCTGCAGGATCCTCTAGACTTGATTCAACCTGATTGGACTACCTAGCTAAGCCACGTGCTAGAATGTTACAATGTAACAACAAAAGAATAAGAGGAAGACCTGAGAAAGATTAATATCCTAGAGATTGAAGGTCACCGTGGAGTTGAAGGACCACAACTAGAGAACCCCGACATAACAGCGCCACTCAAAACTAGACAGGTGAACATTGGCACGGAGGCAGAGCCAAAGTTTGCAAATATTGGGGGACTATTGGGATGAGACAACAATAGATAAGGTCGCCAAACTACTCAGTGAATATCAAAATTTGTTCCCCACAAAGTTTTTTGACCTGAAAGGAATAATAAGAGACTTGGGTGTCATGAAGATCATCGTCAAATCAGACACGAAACCTGTGAAACAAAGACCTTACTGCCTCAATCCAAAGTATAAAGAAAGGGTCCGCGTTGAGTTAGATAAGATGCTCGCGGTAGGTATTATTGAACTGATGGAAGAATCTGATTGGGTAAGCCCAATAGTTGTTTCAGAAAAGAAACAGAAGGAAGAAATAAGGATATGCGTAGATCTCAGGAAATTGAATGATGCTTGTGTGCATGATCCTTTCCCGACTCCGTTCACTCATGAGGTATTGGACAATGTAGGAAGTCAAGAAGCGTACTCTTTCACTGATGGGTTCTTTAGGTACCATCAGATCAAAATCGTGCCAAAAGATAGAAGTAAGACGACCTTCGTTACTGAATGGGGATGTTTTCAGTACACTGTCTTGCCCTTTGGATTGAATAATGCGCCGACGATTTTTTCACACATAGTCATTGCAGCATTCAAGGACTTCATCCATAAATTTCTAGAGGTATACTTCGATGATTGGACAGTGTTTGGATTAGTGAAGTGCCATATGGAAAGTCTGTGCTTCATGCTAGATACATACCAGAGATACCAGATCACGCTCAATCTAAAGAAATGTTTGTTTTGTGTCCCTTTTTGGATCTTGCTGGGTCATGTGGTATGCAAACAAGGATTGATGGTAGACCTTGTGAAGATCGCGGTGATAATCAACTTGGAGGCACTGAGGAGTGTGAAATAGTTGTGCGCAACTCTGGGGCATACCTGATATTATAGGAAGTTCATAAAGAGTTATGCCTAGATCATTGCACCTATGGAAAAATTGTTGAGAAAGGATGTTACACTCTGTTGGAATGATGAATGTAAGAAGAGCTTGGATGTGCTGAAAGAGAAAATGGTCACCACATTGATCCTAGTCTTCTTGGATTGGAAGAAGGAATTTCATGTGCATGTGGACGCATCATGTATTACATTGGGAGCAGTGCTGACACAAGTCGGTGAGGGAGAACTAGATCATCATATAGGATTCACAAGTGGGAAGCTGTCTAAAGAGGAAAAAAATTATTCCACGACAGAACGCGAAGGATTAGCTATGGTGTACGCGCTCCAAGAGTTCAGGCACTATTTTTTGGGTGGACAGTTTAAGATGTATATGGATCATTCCGTGTTGAAGTACCTGGTCAACAAGCCTATGTTGGGGGAAAAAATATGTAGGTGGCTGCTGTAGTTCCAGGAGTATGACTTCAAAGTTATTGTGAAACTAGGACGACTGAATGCGGTACCTGATCATCTATCACGCATTAAAATTGGAGAGGAACCTACAAATTTAGAGGAAGGACTGCCTGACACACAACTCTTTGCAATGTGCATCGCAGAAAGTCACTTTGAATATATTATCCACTTCTTGATGATAGGAATGACTCCGAAAGGTTATGCAAGTCAACAAAAGAAGGAACTGGTAGTGCGTGTGGCAAACTTATCTACAATTGCAGGGAACTTATACAAAATGGGGTGAGATAAAATACTGCGACATTATGTGACGGAATTCAAACAAAACAAAGTCCTTGCTGAGGCTCATGGGGGAGCAGCGGGAGGAAATTATGCATGAAAAGCAACAATGCAAAACATTCTATGCGATGGGTTGTGGTGGATGACACTGCATAAGGATTCAAAGGTGTATTATAGGGCATGCGATGCATGCAAAAGGACTGGAAGACCCTCATGGAGGGATGAGCTACTGCTACATCCACATATATTGTTACAACCCTTCGAGAAGTGGGCGATTGAGTTTGTGTGTCCAATTCAACCTCTTGGAAAGAAGACGGGTGTGCGATACATCATCACCGCGACTGAATATTTAACTAGATGGGCGGAGGCACAACCTGTAAAGGACTATACAAGCATAACAACAAAAAAGTTTATTTTTGAGTATGTGCTGACAAAGTTTGGGTGTCCGAAGATTTTAATAAGCGATCGCGGTACACATTTTCTCAATGAAATGATCAGCGCGTTGACAGAGGAATTTCAGGTGTACAATCAGAAAAGTTCGCCTTATCATCCATAGGCTAACAGGATGGTGGAAGCGTTTAATAAAATATTGGAGGGCATGCTAACAAAGGTTTTCAATGCTCAGCGCAATGACTAGGATGTGCACATACCCGTGGTGCTATGGGCTTACAGAACGAGTTTCAAGAAGCTGACTAGACAAACGCCCTTCAGGCTCACGTATGGCGTAGAATCTGTGATGCCGTTGAAATGCATTGTCCCTAGCCTACGCATAGCAGCATTCACAGGAATGGCGGATTGCGGAGCCCTGGACGGGAGGCTCCCGCAACTAACGGAGCTTGAGGAGGATAGATTTCTAGCTGGATTTCATCAACAAGTTCAAAAGGAGTGAAAAATCATGGCAAAATTAACACATCAAACTGCGACCTTCAAGGTAAATGATTTGGTTTTGTTATATGACAACAAGTTTGATAAATTTCCAGGGAAATTTAGGATGCACTGGCTAGGGCCATATGTCATCAAGCAGATTATTGATGTGGAGAAGTTCATTTGGTAAATTTGAATGGAGAACCCTTCCTAGGGAAGGTGAATGGCAGCCGATTGAAGCCATACAACGGTGATTCGGCTAGGTGACTATATGAGGGAAGCATAGTCTTAGCACTCTAGGCAGCTGGAAGGAGGAGTGGGACTATAAACTACACTGCCCAGATTAGGGAGCTGCGTGATTTGGGAACTGCGCAGAATGAAGAAATGTCACAAACCCCACATAAGCATGCAGGAGCTTGGCTACCAAGGGAAAATCCATGCAGAACAACCTAAAAGTGACTGGTAAAGTCACTGTTCATGATTTGGCGGTGAAAAAATGCCCAAATGGAGTGGGGGGCGGGGCGGGCGGGCAAGATTTAAGTTGGAATTTATGGGCAATATCTTTGAAAATATTTCACCAATCTAGAATTAATGAACCGATTTTGGGGGGAACAGTCGGATTTGAATTCAAAAATGCCTATAAATCACAAAGGTTTGCCCAGCGGAAAACACTTGGCATTTTGAGAATTGAGGTGTTGATCTCTCATGTCCACATGAACTGTGAATAGTTTGAAGCTTTGATATCAAGTTCAAAGTTTGTTGAAGTTGCCAAAGGAGACACAAGAGTTGTTGAATAGCATCATGTCAATGCCGGCAGAGACTGTAAATGTTGGGGAAGAAATGACAACTAAAGAAGCTGTTCCAGAGGTAGCCATGGTAGCAGAGGGAGCTGCCCTAGAAGATGCAACTATGGAAGTACCAGCTGAAGTACCTAAGTCACCATGGTCGCCCAGGCCGAGGCCTACCTTGACCAAGGAAGGTCTGAAGAACAAGAAAGGCAAGCAGGCCACGACAGTGCAGCCGGTGCATGCATCACCTAGAAAGCAACCAAAAAAGGATAAGCCCACAACACAAGAAAAGGGTAAGGTGGTTGACCTAGAGCTGAAAGAAGAGTTTGAAGAAATCCCAACGGATGATGAAGAAATTACAATGGAAACAAAGGATGTTGAGGTTGAGGGGCCTCAACCCATCTCTAAGCTGCCTATGTACATTCCTCTGTGCAGGGGAAAGATGAAGGTGTGGAAGGATATTGATGAGAGTAAGGTCACCCTGCACATACTATGATGTAGGAAATGTTCCCTCTGTAGACAGAGGCAACCCCTCTAGCCCTAGAGTGGGTCTAGTCACAACAAGACAAAACAACAACTAATTTCCTTAAACAGTCATTGTTGAAAGAGCCTACCTCAAACCAGTGTTCGATGAAGCTTTTGTTGCACCGCTTCATCTATCATTTCCTTCTCCTCAATGTGCAATCAACCTGAAACAACACAAGAGAACAACAAAACACGTAACTGAGAACAACAATGATCTATTTACTTACAGAGTCAAGGAACCATAAGGTATCAAGTATATTTTACATAAGACATAGGAAATCATCATTGATTGTATTAAAATGAATCAAAAGCAAAGCTTACAACCAAGCCTTGACATTGCAAGCCTTCTCGAAGGGTCCAGTCGATATGTTTCTTCAAGAATTCACTCTCAAAAGGGTCTCCCAAATGGATGATAACTCTCTCTCAGTCACAAGCTCTAGTACAAAGCTAAGGCAATCCACAACCAATTGCTAAATGATCAGAAATTCACACTACAAACTATCAAACTCACACCAAAGCTAGCTAATTTTCTCCAATCCAAAAACTAAGAACTAGCTGATCATAGCAATGAGGAGTGCTTTTATAAGAGGAGGAGCATCCATAAAACGAGGGAGAGGGAGCTTATCCTCAATGGAGGTTTCTCAAAAGGTGGAATCACCATCCTAGAGGAGGAAAGGTGAACTAACTTGACCCAACAACCAGTTCTACAATCACCCAGAAGGCCAACTGTTTGAACTAATTCACCATATTTGCATTGTCGGAAGTTAGACGTTAGGGCTCAGCGACGATGTTGCAAGGAAGCAATGTATGCAGAGACATGTCGCATGAAATATTTTGAAGAATTGTGCCGAGCCCTAAATTTTGACCATCGTAGGAAACATTTGTATCCCTATGGCAACGTCGTGACGGTGTAGTTCAACACAGAGAATCATCACAGGAAGAGTAGGGTTCACTTTTGACGATGCAGAAACATAGGTAAAAGGGTTAATCTTTAGTATTAGAGAGCACTTGTTTAATCTTCTTGAACGAGTGGGAAGATATGGACATATTTATTTGATGTATGACACGTCGCTCAGGGACTGATATGAGGTCGGTGATAAATTACTGTGTAACAGATACCCCCTAAAGCATGAAGCCCGAGGGAGTGGGAGGGGTGAAATGATTTATGAAATCATAACCGAACCGGAACACCATCACTAAAAACCTGCAGGTAAGTACAACTGATATCTCTGACAGTGAAATACATGTAGTCTAGGCATGGGCACAGCCATCCAGAAGACATATGAAACTTGGTCTATGGTATGGATGCAACCACCCAGTCGATAAGACCATATCAAAAGATAGAGGTATGGTCACAACCATCCAGAAAGACTCAGGTATGGTCGCAACCATCCAATCAAAGATTCATGTATATAATCATGAACCAATCCACGCAACCTAGACTTATGTAATCTTAGTCCTGGGTCTTGAAACCCGACCGATCATAGTACAATTCCTAACGTGCGAATAGATGTGCTGAAGTCGAGCATGGTAGAAAATCGCTTGATTACCAATCAATGATGTAAGCCATTAACAAGCGTGAGAGAGACCACCAGTAATGTCAATGGTTCTCAAGGTACTGGCAGTACATTCCACAAAGTGTGAAGAATGATCTGGAGTCGAACACTCATGGAATCACCCAATCGAAGACCAATGATGTAAGTCTGTTGGGTAGCAGAGGTCCCGTGTAACGTTTTGGGATAGAAAGCCTAGATGTTAGGAGTAAATTATTGTAAAAAATACGAAGTATGTGGAGCGCGAAATGTAAAAGGTCGAGTCAAAGGGTTGTCTGCCCAAGAAATAATGTAAAATAATAGGAAGTAAGTCGGTCTGCGAACCATAGATTGGTATAAATAGAGCACAACTCTATGGGGGGAAAGGCAGTTCTCTTTTGAGTATGATTTTGAGATCGGATATGTAATGGGTCTCTGAGAAGAGCAGTTTGAAAGCATCTGTAAGTCCGATTCGGGGGTTTGGGTAGAGGATAGAGGATATGCAGCTATGTGCGCAGGGGCCTAGAAGAGTCCGCAGCTGTGTGCGCGGACCCCTGTAGCTGAGTGCGCAGGCAGATCTGGATGTAAGGGTGATAAGTAGAAATAAAGATAAGTTTCTTCTAAATACTATATTAATTCTGAACTATCGCAACTTTGTTCTTTTATGGTTAATGAAACTATTTTGATTTGTGCATGTATGCTTATTGAATACTTGTGAATTGGGTTTAATCTTAATGCGTGAACTGAATGAAAGTAATAAATGTTTTCTTAAAGACATCTCTAAGTAGATCTGAGTGATAATACTTAGTCAAATAAATGAGATCTGTAATTAGCACGGTAAAGGAAAGCTAAGGTTATCTGGATCTGTGCAGATCTAGCGCAGAGAGAGGCTACATGACAACACATGAACCTCTCAGACCACATCTAGACATCCCAAGGGTGCGGAAACCTATTTCCAACACCCTCCCTTGCTACCTTGGGTGAGATATCAGTCCACGCTTTGTGGGCTGTTGCCAAAAGGGCTTGTAGTTGTGGGATTTGCTTGGCTAAATAATTCTTCCGAACCTGGGTCAGGCCCATATAAGCCAACAAATGGTTCCGTTGCCGGGATCAAGATCTACCTAAGGGGTGTCTGGTGTGGAACAAGGAGAGAAAAAACATTGAAGGATTGGAGCGATTAGGGATGATAATAGATCAAGGATAACTATGGAAAGCATGATTCAATTGTCGGTATTCAAGGGAGCAGGAGGAAAAGACCCGAAGCAATTATGGTTTGTGCTAACATTAGTATGGAACGCGCAGCAAATCACGAATGATAATATCTGGAAAGCTACCTTAGTCAGTACACTACAGGACCGAGCACTGACATGGTACATGAAGTAGTCAAGCAGTAACCCAACGGCGAGGGTGGCGGAAATCCAGACCGAACTAAAAAATGAATTTAGCCGGTTGAAGTTAGGAAAATAGTCAGTCGTAGGGTTCAAAGAGATTGTAATGATACCAGGTGAAACTCCGTGGGATTTGGATCAGAGTTTGAAAAGTGCTATCTGCGAGGCCAACATGACACTGACATATGAGCAGCATTGCACTTGGTTCATTGCATCATTAACGCCATATCTGAACTCAGCTTTGTTACAAAAAAAGATCTCAACCCAAGCTGAAGCGTTGGAGGCAGCAATGCGGTTGCACAAAACCCCGATACGAGACCCAGGGTTGGGAGTTCAACAAATTCAAGCGTGGGTCCAAAATTTATGCTTGGAAATGCAGAAGTTAAAACAAGAACAAACACTGCGCTCAGAAGTCTGGGAGGAAGTATGGTGTGTAAGGTGTAAGAGCCAGGGACACGATAAAGATCACTGCCCGGTCTCAGTGAATTTTGTGGTAACACGGGGACCAACATCATTTCGACCAGAGGCATAGGTAGGGTTGATCCAGGTGGATGTTGGTGGCCACCCACCTATCCCATTTGGACCCCCACAATTGTCTCTTTCAGCATTTTCAGTTTCCTTAATTGTAGCACAACTTACTATTTTTAGCATTTTTTTGGGTCCTGAACTTCCAGAGCCATTTTGAGGCCCTAAACGACGTTTTTTGGGGAATCCAGGGGCAACATGGGTCCATGAAATTAACTAATGTTGCCCGTTCCAACAATGGTAGTTCTCGGATAGATCTTTCTAACGAGCTATCATACGTGTCAAACGGAGATCATATGCCAATGTTACGACCCCGGGAAATTGATGTACCAATTTACCCAAAACGGGGCCCACAATTTGGCGTTTCATCTTCTAAGGGTCGACTTTGGAATGTGAAGGGTTTTCCATTGTTTCTCAATAATAAATCAGCCTTCGAGCCTCATTGTAACACAAGTTCGGAACAGTTCAGAGACATGTAGCCGCACATCTCTTCTCAGAGATAAGCTACCATCGTCCTAGCTGGTTTATTTCCAATTCTAGTTGTAAGCATATTTCGGTATTTTCCATTAATGAAATGAAGTGTTATTTCCACTGCATCTCTTTATTTATGGTTATCGCATCTCTGTATTTATGGTTATCTCTGTAATCTATTGCGTTCCTGTTTAAATCCGGATCACCAGTAAGCAGCGTGATTGGTTTTTGAATCTCTTGTCAAAATGGCACCGATTCCCAGAGTTGAAGATAGTTTGGATGGTGTTATCAACTTCAGATCTTGGAAGACCGGGATACTCCTTGTCTTGGAAGAAAATGAGCTCAAGGATAATGTGGAGGGAAGTTATCGCAGAGCCAGAGGGAGCTGATGAGAAAGCCAAGTAGAAGAAGTCGAAGGATTATTTTCTTGTCTCCACTCTTACAGGCACTATTAGAGATGGAAACGATGTTTGGTTGGCACATGACTAGTTTTCGAGATTCTCTCTCAGATTTGACAAAGAGGGATTCAACATTGGAGGTGGAACTTGGAGATAATTTCAAGTATGCAGTGGAAGGAGTTGGGTCAGGTTTGTTTTAGTTGGAGTTTGAAGATTCTCTACACATAAGAGATGTTTTGTTTGAACCAGAATTGAAGAAGAACCCGCTCTCTATCTTAGCATTGGAGGATAAAGGTTATAGAGTTGTATTCATTGATGGTTAAGTTCTTGTATGGCATAAGGGCTCGAGTATAGACTCATCATAAGTGTTTTATGTTCAAGAGGGAGGACTATACAAACTGATCGAATGACCAACCCAGGGATTGGTATCAATTTATGTGAGTTATGGCATTATAGATTTACATTTTAGGACGCTGTCAGATCACGTTTAGTTGGGATGTTACTTTTGATGAGGAGGTAGCCTTTAGGAAATCCAAAGAATCCCACATTGAGGTTGGTAGTGAGGAGCAGGAGGCTTCGAAGGATGCAAGTACGGGTCCATCTATTCTAGATGTTCATCCTTCAGACTATCAAGAGGAGCCAACAAAGCTTGTGGATTTACCGAGAGATGTTGTTGACACTTTGCAGGATGCAAAAGGGCATGCAACTCCCCATGGTACTTTCAGGGAGAGAAGACAACCACTGAGATTCTTGAGTTGATGAGCCACATCATTGATTTTGGGTCGTCTAGTTATGAGGAGGTAGCAAGGCAACAAGTTTGGAAGGATGCCATGATAGGTGAGTATCAGTTCATCATGAAGGATGATGTGTGGGAGATAGTTCCAAGACCAGAGGTGAAGTCAATGGTGACTTCCAAGTGGATCTATAAGATCAAGCATGTAGTAGATGGCAACATCAAGAAGTATAGAGAGAGGTTCGTGGTTCTCCCAGAAAGAGGGAGGGACTATGATGAGACGTCTTCTCCAGTCGTCAGGTACACTTCTATTAGAATTGTTGTTTCCCTTGATTTAGTTACAGGTTGGAAGATACATCAATGATAAAATACATGTAAAGACCACATTCCTCAATGGTGTGATTGAGGAGGAAGTGTACATAGAACAACCTCAGGGCTTTGAGGTGCATGGGAAGGAGTCCCATGTTTGTAGATTGAAGAAGGCATTATACGAACTCATTCATGCACCCATGTCATCGTATTTCAGGATTGATGGATACTTTATGTGCTTGGGCTTCACCAAGACTATTACGGATCCTAACCTTTACTTCATGATTATTGATGGCAATCCTTTTGATCTTGGTGCTATATCTGGATGATCTGTTCTTATTGGAACACAAAGACTCATCATTGGGTGCAAGAGAGAGATGGCCTCGAAGTTTGAGATGAAGGATCTGTGTGAATCACGATTGCGACTACACCAAAACCCGCAAGTGTTAGTAAATGGACGCATCACTAGAGTTAACGGATCCACGAGAGGTGGTTAAGCCACGTCGTGAAACACACAGGGAGTGTTGGATTATCCAATGCCCAACAATCTCCCCCCGAGCACGAGTTAGGTGTGATATGAACTCGAGACCTTTGGCTCTGATATCACTTGTTGGAATCACCATTGCCATTACACCAAATCTCGCAGGTATTAGGAAACGAACGCATTGCTAGAGTTAACGGATCCACAAGATGCTATTAAACCATGTTGCGAAACACACGAGGAGCACTAGATTATCGAATGCCCAACAAATCTTGGATTGATGCATTATCTCTTGGGATTGGAGGTGTGGCAGTGATTAGATGAAATCTTTCTTGGACAAGGAAAGTACATTGTTTAGTTTTTGAGGAGATTTGACATGATGGATTGGAAGTCCATGGCTACACCTATGGCGACAAACTAAGAAACCGGATTCACCCTCCCCCCCTCGTGTCCGGAATCCCACGAATTGGACACGATTCTCTAGGATACATGTCTGATTCATGACTCTAGCGTGCCCTGGCACGTGGTATTCAATGGGCACGTGAATCCAATTCGATGTGCCGGCGAGTTCCAATTTCAGGACACATGTTCCTCTGAAAAGCGTGCCGCGCAACCTTTAAAGCTTGATTTGGGCCCATTTCTCACTCATTCTTGAGTGTCTCTCTTGCTATGGGTTTGTGGGAGCGACTAGCAAAGTGTTACGAATACAATTTATATAAAAATAAAATAAATATGAGTGAAAAAATAATAATTATAACTATAGTTAATTAATGAGTGATTAGTGAAGAGTCATGTCTTAATGGACATGACCATTCATGAAAGGGCACCTCCCTAAGTATATAAGCAGACCCTCATTGTAACTTTGAATCATCCTTGTACATTCATCATGTTATTAAAATATTATTTATAAATACATTTGTGTATTTTACATTTAAAGTCATCAAGCTACAATTTTGTTGTTTCAGTGTTATCAGAGCCATGCGAGCCTTTGGACGTTATCCATTGCACAATATGCCATTAAGTTTATGTCCTGAAATCATTGAGCAGTTAAGTGAAATTCAAGAATCGTTTTAGCAATTAAAAAATTCATGTGCAGAATTTACAACATTTCTGAAGGAAGAATACATTGACATGAAAGTAACTAACATTAAAGAATGTTCGAACCAAGGAAATGTTTTTGAATATGTTCCTCAAGGTGACATAGATAAGACTGTTGAAGAAGATGACAAAATTGATGTTGCATGCGAGGAAATTGTGGGTTTTGATCTAGTTAAGTCAAATTCCAATATAGTTGATTTTCAACAGACAAGGGAGGATGAAAAAGAAAATTACAAGAATCTTAATGAACGTGGGGTTGATCAAGAGACTCCTGCAACTAATAGCAATGCAGATACCAAATCTTGTGAACTTGATGATGCCCCTAAGGAAGTTAGAGCACGTGAAACTAATTCTATCGAAGATGGGCACATTGCATTCCTATTGAATTCACTTCAGCTGGCAGCAGATAAGACTAATAGTGCTATTGGTAGACTAGAACAAGGACAGATTAGTGTTGATTTGTCTGGAATTACCGCCTCAATGGACAATAACATTACAAATTCAGGTTTTAAATTGGAGTTGGCTAGTGTGGGATTTAGTGTATATGATACTTTAAAGAAACTAGTCATAGAAGAAGATAATAGCCATAATCAGTTGGGTGTCGGTGTAGTAGGCTTATCGCATAAGGGCTATTCATTCTCTCCACCCCCTCCACTTCCTCCATTAAAAACCATGGCCAGTTCAACTTCAAGAAGAGTGGGGTCATATGTGTCAAGCACACAACAAAGTGGGTCTTCTAGTAGAAATTCACGGACCACCATGGCATTAAAGTTTTCACCCACTGCTTCACACCCTTCATCACCGAGGTCAAATAAAGATGAAGGAGAAAAAGAGATTGATGAAATATTGAGTATGGAGAATCAAGGGGTTAGTTTGGTGAGAGATCTCTAAATAGGTAGTTTCTCAACTAAGGTAGAATCAACCTCAGATAACGAGACAACACCATTCTTTTATAAAGGCAATTCATAAATTAACTTCACAGAGACTGTTTCCAAGATCAGTTTTGGTCTAATATATCGCAATAAACCTATGATGACAGAATCTGATGGGGAAACTAATACCTTGTTTCCGAACGCAACATGATTAAGAAACTTGACCTATGCAACTCCACTATATGTGGATGTTACTAAACGAGTGTTTAAGAAAGGCCTTGATTATGAAGAGCTGTTAGAACAACATGATCTTTCAAGAGTTTTTGTAGCATAAAAACTTATGCTAAAACACAATTGCTGATAGCTGGTAAACTTGAATGTTAAAATACACAAAAGGTATTTAATATAATAATTTATTAATATATATAACATGTATGAGATGATTTGAATGTAGAATGAGGACCCTACTTTTATACTTCAATAGGCGACCCTTCGTGATAAAAGACATGCCTTTTCACTTAATTTAATGACTAATTAACCTAAATAATATTTTTATTTATTTTATTTAGCTAATTGTTATGAGAAATATTCATAACATAGCCTCTTCCTTTGGAAGCTTTGTCTGCAAAGCTATATTGCTGGCAATTGTCCTTGCGGTTGTCGTCTCAGCATATGGAAGGCGGAAAGTTGGCTCAGCGTCTATAATTCGCTAATAGCTCTATTTTGAGTCCAAGTTGTCTTTTTTTTTCTTGTTATATATTAAAGAACTCTATTTATTTATTTATTTTTAACTCTAATATTTTTCTTAATAATAATAATAATATTTTTTTTTTGTTCTTTTACTCTCTATTTATTTTTTATTTTTATAACTTCACAATTTATTTTTTTCTAATATAATAATTATTGTTTTTTTAACTGATATTTTTTTTTATAAGTCTAGTTTTTTAATTTTTTTTTAACTCTAATAATATATATATATATATAATTATAATTAAAATATAATAATAGTTGTTTAATAATTATATATTATATATTTATGTATTGTATATAACTATAATTATATAGTATATAGTATTGGATTAAATCAATTTAACTCCACTCTGCGTCGATGGTCATGACGATTGACCTTGACCGTGACTCCCCATATCTTCTGTGCATTAATACTGAGGTTGTTTGGTCCAATCGTGGCCTTGTGGCTCCATGGGGACAGAGGTACCAGAACCTGCAAACGCACATTGTCGTCGTCTCCAACACTGCATTCCATCCACAGTGGGATAGAAAGCCACCGGTGGAAAGATGTGCCAAGATGCTCAACTGTGGCACCCACCCCAGAATAATAATCCCCTGCTTCTTCTCCATAATATGAGCATGGAATCCCTCGGGGAGAAAATCCAGAGTCGTGGAGAATGCTTTCGACCTAGCGTCCGATGGCGTCCGCAGAACCCACAAGAACTTCACCCCGCTCGCCGCCACTCCCATTGCCAGCTCCTCGATCTGTGCGAACGATATGGAGTTCTCGCTGCCGAAAGAAATATAAAGCATTGATGCCTCCTCCTGCAGGTCTAGCCACTGCAAGCACTTGTCTTCCTCTGTATTGACCCCCATCTTGACTGTGGGGCCGATCCTGCGGGGTCGGACGTCTTCAAAGGTCTCCGGAGGCAGCAGGGGGCCGATTGTTCATAGAGTGCAGTTGACGCTCTAAAAATGTTCCACGATCCATGGAGGGGTTACGAGTAGACCCTCTGCCATGTTTCCCACAATATTCGGCAGATCAAATAATATATCGTCGTATATGGTCATCCACTCATTCTCCGAAAGAAAACTCGACACCCAAACCGAATTCGACGCGCAAATTGCTACTGCATCTTCATTATTCCCGGAGTCTGTAGGGATCACAATGTCTGCATGACTACGTATCACATTATTTGTGTGCATGAGGTCAAGGGATCGATCCTCACTACAATCTTCTTCTGAAGGCATATGAAACTCAGTCGCAGCCACAACGGCAACGGCCTGGATGTCCTTGGGGGACAATGTTGCGGGGTGAGGCAACGACGAGGCGATGTGGGGAAAATTGAGGAACGCGGATTTCCCCTTGATGCTCAAAGCCGCTACATCGTGGGCTCGAGTCGCCATCTCTGGTGTGGAGAATGTCCCCAGCCAAATTTTGGACTTCTTCTTGGGCTCTCGAATCTTTGAAACCCATCTGCCCCAACTTCTCATTCTCACGCCTCTGTAACCGCGGTGCCGTTTTCCTTTAATTTTCACCCCTTGCTCCTCATCTCCATTACACGCGGCGGACTCCACTTCGCCAGATTCGTCTGCATTATTAACCTCCTTTGCACGATGCTTAGGCATGCTATTGTGTGTTAATGTGAGCGCAGAATCCGAGGCGAAGTTTCCAGTGGAAGCAAATTCAGTCGCATTGAATATGGAAGATATGTAGTTTCCTTCCTTGCTGCTAATTACTATCAGATCACACGATGCTTCCGAAACCAGAGATTGTTTATGATATTGTTCATCTTCTTGTTTTTCGTGATAGTCTTCATCCACATCATCTTCATCCGGATCATCTTCATTGCCATTAAGATCAATATTTTGATCGAATTCTTCTTCTTTTTCTTCTCCCACATTTTCTTCTCGACATGCTTTAACTTTTGCAATTGACTTTTCTAAACACTGAATTGCTTCTTGAATACTAAACTGTTCAACGTAATTAGGACGTGAACGTAACGGCACATTGTGCGGCAAACTATGTTCAAAGGCCCGTATGATTATATCGCGTGCCATGGCTCTGATACAACTGTAGCATAAAAACTTATGCTAAAACACAATTGCTGATAGCTGGTAAACTTGAATGTTAAAATACACAGAAGGTATTTAATATAATAATTTATTAATATATATAAAATGTATGAGATGATTTGAATGTACAATGAGGACCCTGCTTTTATACTTTAGCAGGTGACCCTTCGTGAAAGGGCATGTCTTTTAGACATGCCTTTTCACTTACTTTAATGACTAATTAACCTAAATAATATTTTAATTATTTAATATTTATATTTATTTTATTTAGCTAATTGTTATGAATTATATTCATAACAATTTTCATTGGGAAGGTACCAATAATGTTGAGTTCTACATATTTCACATTATCTCCTACGAATGAAAAAGATCTCTAAGAGCTTGGAGAGTGTCCATGTGATCAAGGTGAATACTTCATTATCAATGGTAGTGAGAAGGTTCTGATTGCCCAAGAAAAAATGAGTACAATCCATGTGTATGTTATTAAGAAGCAACAACCGAATACATTCTCTTATGTCGCTGAAGTAAGGTCAATCGATGAAGCACAAAAGATGCCATCAAGTAGTATGTTTGTTCACATGCTTTCAAGAGCTAGTGAAAAGCGGATTCTTATGAACATGTGAGAAAAAATGAAGCAATCAGGGTTGAGGATTCTAGTGCCAGGGATTCTTGGGAAGCAGTAGGAAAAAAATAAGGCAATTGGTTTTGAGGATTCCAGTGTCCGTGATTCTTGTGAACCCGTGAGAAAGAATAATGCAATTGGGGATTCCAGTGCCAGGGATTCTTATGAACTTGGGAGAAAAAAGAATAAAGCAATTGAGTTTGAGGATTCCAGTGCCCAAGATTCTTATGGGACTATGAGAAAGAATAAAGCAATTGGGTTTGAGGTTTCCAGTTCCAGGGATTCTTATGAAGTTGTGAGAAAAAAGAATAAAGCAATCGAGTTTGAGGATTCTAGTGTCCGAAATTCTTTTGAATCCCCGAGAAAGAAGAATAAAGCGCTTGGGTTTGAGGACTCCAGAGCCTGGGATTTGACCTCGAAACCTGTGCGACTCTTTATACCTAATGGAATAATGACGATTGCTCAACCTCTAGAAGTTGATTTTGCTAAGGTTGAAGAAACTAAGAGGAAGATAAAAATGTGATAGTAAATTGCAGAGCAAGGTTGATACCGAGCTTGGTGAACGCTCTTTGTCTCATGATAATGCTGTAGGGGGGAGAAATAAATAAAATCACCTACAGAAAACTGTGAATATAATGTGCCGTCAGTGCCAAAGAAAGAATGGTTTGGTTCTCCATATGTACAAAGCGTTACTGTGTTTGATGCATTGAAAAGTGGTACCCCCTTCTCATCGAGGAGGATATTGCCGAGACCTGTCCATTTTGTAGGGGGGAGCTACAATTATAAAGCATTTTTGTGGCGAAATCCAAAAGTCGGTGGGGAGTCTATATTGAGTAAATTTGATAGGGTTCATTGTCTCCAGTACCTAATTTGTAGTCCATGTGGTTTCTAAGATTCATGAGAGCAAACGCTGAAATTGGAGGTTGAGGCCAAAATGCAAAACTTCTCGTACTGGAACTAGAGGTTGAGGCCCGAAATTCAAGAACTTCTCGCCCAAATTTGCCATTATTTTCTCGATGAAGAAGAAAAATTGCCTGAGATGACCAGGGAAAATTGGTCCAATGCTTGGAAAAGACTCAACTATTTGCGCCTGAACCTCCAATTCAAACCCCTAAATCTTCGAATCTTCATTTCAGACAAGAAAGCCCTAAAATTATTAGGCGAAATCATCTCTAGATCTTATTTCCACGCTATGTTGTTTGAAGAAACCACTTTATTTCACAGAGAATTGCAGGATGATATAATTGCATTGATAATACAACTTCAACACATTTGTCTAACCATATCATACGCTGGAGCGCAACTGCCACTAGGGACACAACCTTACGAATCTTTATGGTGACTATTAGGAAAATATTAATAATAAAGTTTCTTTATAAAAGTTATAAGTACTTATAATTTAAAGCATCTTGTGTTAACAAGTAATAAATCAACTATATATAATAAAAACCAAATTACAAAAATATCAATATATAAAATAATATAAAAATCTAATCTAGAGCAGTAGACTGATGGACTTACACTGCTGGAATAGACGTGGACAAGGAAAGAAATATATGCGATAAGCTTTGAGGACAAAGCTTCTTGAAGAGAGAGAGGCATATGTTAAGCGAATACATTATATAAAATAAAATAAATATGAGTGAAAAGATAATAATTATAATTATAGTTAATTAATGAGTAGTTAGTGAAGAGGCATGTCTTAATGGACATGACCAGTCATGAAAGGGCACCTGCCTAAGTATTAAGCAGACCCTCATTGTAACATTCAATCATCCTTGTACATTCATCATATTAATAAAATATTATTTATAAATACATTTGTGTATTTTACATTTAAAGTCATCAAGCTACAATTTTGTTGTTTCACAAAGAGTTTGGGAGCATTTTGGAGGTGATTCAAGCAATAGGTAAGTGCATTTTGCTTCTATTTTTTTGCATTTTTTCTACAGCAGTTTGCATGTCCATTTTTTTTACAAGTTTGTGCATTTTTTTTTTTACAACATTCATGGCTCAATCAAGGGCAACATGGAAGGGGCAAAGGAAGGGGAAAATGTCCCCATTGGTGATACCCCTCCTGTTCCAATTTCATCAAGGGTCTGCAAGTGTTCCTTCTGTTGGAAGTGGAGCTGCAACAACAACTTCAAATGTTGAGGGCAAAATAAATTTAGAAAGACAATAAGCTCAAGAAAGCAAATATCTCTTGTAGAAGTATGTCACAAGAGATCAAGGGCCAACTAAGTCACAGGACATGTCCCCCAGGGTCCCGTGTCCCGTATTTTACGTATTGGACACGAAAACGGCCCTAATATGTGTCGAATATGATTTTAACCGTGTCATGAAAACTTGAATACGTATTCATCGTTTTCCTTCGTGTCCTAAATGTAGCATACGTGTATTTGGTTTGTCGAATACGTTGCCCTAACGTATTTCGACGTGTTGAATACGTACTGGGAAAAAAACAAAAATTAAAGCCTACGCGTTGGTCTATTCCGGGTTATTTTCATCTGGAGTTGTCATCTGGAGCTATGAGCAGGGTGTTTGCCTTTGAAGTGTGCAGCGTTCAAGACCGTAAACCTGGAAATTTTGACATACTTGGCAACAAATATTTTTAGTGAATGAATATGAAAGAATAAATAACTATATATATATAAATATTGACATACTTGGCAACAAATTCACTGGAAATTTCCAGTGAACATCCAAACAGTAAAGTTGTGACCAATACTCACCCCTCTTTTGCTAGAAGTTTACATACGTTTTGTAACTCTGGCTCAGAAAGATGCGAAAAAATGTCATGTGGATGTGTAGCCTTGTTGACACCGGAAATAGAGGCCTCAGAAGCACCATTTGTTTTAGTTTCCACATCACTCTTGTGAATCTCAGTTTCAGGTCTGGTTGTAGAACATTCATCCCGTTCAGTATTTAAAGCCAGATTAGACACCATTTCAGGCATAGCTTGAGTTTCTTTCCCCATATTCAAAACATCCTCTCCATATGAAGAATGTGATTCATCCTTGAGTTCAACATTCTTGAGAACCACATTGAGAAGATCCATGACCTGTATGGCATAAAGTAAATGATGGCATCAACCAACACATTTGGAAAACTGTAGTTTAGTTATGGGTACACCCAAGTTTTTAATGAATATTAAATACAATACCATGTTCAGCGACTGCATAAAAACAGTTGAATCACAAGGAGGACAAGCTAAATCTAATGAAAAGTATAACAATACCTGCTCCAAGTGACTACTGCTTCGTAAGACAAGTGGCTCATTAAGAAGTTTTAGGAGCACAGCCAGAGATATTTCTCCTTTCTGGGAGCCATCCAAAGACCACGAAACGCACTTTTTGTCAAGTAACTTTTCTTTCCCTTTAGCTTTCTTCAACTCTAAAGTTGTCCTACATGATGACTCCAGTGTTGAACATGGTTCCATATAAACTAGAAGATTTGCAACAGATAAACGATTTGTTGCCAAGTATGTCAAAATTTTTAGTGAATATGAATATATTATTTTTTTTAAATATATATAAAATGTGTCCCCCGTGTCCTGTTTCCAGGTCGCTGCGTTTCGTATTGAATACTCGTATTTATGTGTCCTCCGTGTCTCGTGTCCTCGTGTCATGTGACTTAGAGGGCCAGGCAACAAGTTGAAGGGAGGAGTCAATGTTGCTTGGAAATGCAACTCTTGTAACAATTATTTCAAGAGCATTTATTACCATGTGAAAGCTCATTTGTTGGGCTTACCAGATTGTTGAATTGGGGCATGTGTAAATGTTTCTTTAGCTAAGAGGAAAGAAATAGAAAAGAGGTCAATGTTGGTGTGGCAAGGGTGGCTGCATCATCTAAAAAATATAGAATGATGATCCCCTTCCATTCTTGAGGAAAAGTAGCAACAAATTTCCATTTGACATGGCACTTGGTCCAATGGACAAGGTTTTTCGGAAAGAGAGAGGGGAAGAGCTTGATATCACCATTGCATTCTTTTTCTATCTGAACTTCATATCCTTTAATGCTGCACGTTCACCTTTATTTCTTGAGATGTTCTGAGCTCTAAATCAAGGGGCTTCATCTGGGTATGTGCCTCCTGGGTCAGAGAAGCTTAGAACCACATTATTGACTAAGGCAAAGAAAGAGGTGGACAAAATGCTTGAGCCTATTAAATCAACATGGCCAATATTTGGGGTTGGTATTGTTTCTAATGGATAGACAGATCCAACACACCACCCACTCATCGACTTCATGGCGTCTTCCTTGAATGGACCAATCTTCTTGAAATCAATGGATGCACTTGGACAATACAAGGATGCACAATATATTTGTGAGTTGTTCATTAAAGTTATTGAAGATGTAGGTGTTGATTCTTGTGTGAAAATCATCATAGACAATGCAACTGTTTGCGAGACTGCTGACATGATTGTGGAAGCTAAATATCCACAAGTATTCTGGACACCTTGCATTGTGCACTTAAAACTATTGCTTCTGATGTACCTTGGATTGGAAGTGT